>JASAND010003361.1:0-86114 GCA_030248195.1 Trissonchulus latispiculum | reverse complement strand
TTGGAAGCTGACTATATATACAAGAAATAAAAATGCTCCTCTGGAGCATGAAAAAAGTAATATGGGTTGTGGTGAGGTTGTAAAATCAAGAGAGGACTAGTCTTTAAAATGCTTAATATGGGGCTAGGTTCAAAAATAGAAGAGGACTAGGTTGTGAGCGAATTAATATGGGCACAGCTTCGCCGAACAACCCATATTCGCGGGCTTCCCCCCCCCCCCCCCGAATGTGAAATGTTTTGAAAAATGTTTTTGAAGTATTTGAAAATTTTTGAAAAAAAGTCGAAAAAATGTCTATAAGTCAGCTATAAGCAGCTAGAGATGGTTATTATAGCAATTAAAAGGTAGTATATATGTCGTAGTTCGGTATGTATTAGTTCAGTTCGGAACTGAACTAGTCCAGCATATATGTAATAACATACTGGACTAGTTCAGTATGTTAAATCAGCATTTTCAAGAAGTTTACATTGCTATTACAGTTTTTGTTTATGAAACCCCTCCTTGTGATGTTGCAAACGTTATGGGGTCTGTAATCTGCAGTCTGTGAAATTACGATGAAAGAAATTTGTGACATTTTCCACTTTCCCTTATATTTCCTTTTTAATTTTTGCATTTTTTCAAATTTTCTAATTGTGCTTCTATTATTAATTAGCACAAAATTCACTGTTTTTAAAAGATGTACGTAAGAAAACATAGGGCTGAAGATACTGTTATCCTGAAGTTTTTGTTATTTGTTGTTGTTATGGGCAAAGGCCTAAATTTCAAACAACTTTACCATATTTATCTTTGTAAAATTTCAGATTTTCGATTTTTAGATTAGATAGATTAGAATTTAAATTTGCAACATTAGCCAAAACGTTATGTCTTCAATTTTGGCTCAACATCTCTTCAATTTCTCAAAGTAAGCTCTACAGATGATGAAGAAGTCGGGTCTGTAATTTGAGGTCTGTAATACGTAGTTTCTTCTGGTTTTTTTTAATTAGCACAAAATTCAATGTTCTTCAAAGTTGTAAGACAACAGGGTATTTCTTGACTTCATTGTATTACTTTTTAATATTATTTTACCAATATTAAAAATTAATAAGTATTAACATGCGTACTACTGATTTTTTGAACTGTATTGAAAAATTCTTCTTCATTATCTGTAGAACCAACTTTCTGAAATGAGATGTTGAGCCAAAGATTGAAGGCAAAACGTTTTGGCTAATGTTGTAAATCAAAATTCTAATCTATCTGTCTAATGTTGTAATCTAAAAATCGAAAATCTAAAAGTTTTACAAAAATAAATATTTTAAATTTGTTTGAAATTTATGCCTTTGACTACAACAACAACTTCACGATAACAATGTCTTCTGCCCTATGTTTTCTTACGTACATCTTTTTAAAACAGCGAATTTTGTGCTTAATTAGTAAAAGATAGAAGCGAATTTAGAAAATTTGAAAAATTCAACACAGAAGGAAATTCAAGGCGGTGGAAATGGCACACATTTCTTTCACCATAATTTTACAGACTACAGACCCTATAACTTTTGCAACATCACAATGAGGGGTTTCATAAACAAGAACTGTAATAGCACTATAAACTTCTTGAAGATGCTGATTACGTACTGAACTAGTCCAGTGTGTAATTATATATTAGACTAGTTCAGTTCCGAACCGAACTGGATTGCGTACTGAACTACGACATATATAGGCAATTAAAACCACAATCAGGGCTAATGTAGGCATATTTTAGCACAAATTTGTCAATTTTCAAGCAAGCCCTATTTGCGACAGCTATTGGCAGAAGCGTTTGAGTACGTTTAATATAAAGAAAGGTAAAGGTTGCCCCTGAGAAGTCTCCCACCCTTACAGGGTATGGGGGGCCGATGCTCATCCTCGGTTTGATTGCCCCTGAGCCAGGAGTGCCACCTCGAATGATGACTGCAACCGTGGAAGAGGGACCAGCTCCTCAAGGCAGATTCCCTACACAGTCTCCTGTTACCTTCCCACATTCGTGGTGCCCATTTACCGATGGATAGCTGTGTTGGCTAGAGCCCACGGAGAACCGATATGTGCTTAGTCGCGTGCGCAAGGGGATCTGTGAAAGCCTTGTGGCAGCGGGGATTCGAATGTCGGACTATCGGATCCAAAGTCGAACGCCTTAACCACTCGGCCTTCACGGCACGTTTTATATACTGTATATACATCGAAAATGGAGCATTTTTAGCTAAAAAATTGGGCACAACAGAGGGCAATTTTTGAAATATGCTATATCGTTGCATATAATTTGATAAACTTATTATCTATCGTAGGGATGGTTTTTTCCAGAAAAAGTTGAAGGGAAAAGTACCCTTATCCTAACCCCATAGGATAACGTGGGGGGGGGGGAATGGGGGGGGGTGCAGACCCCCCCAGACCGACAAAAAACGGGTAGACCCCCTCAGCAAAAAGGAAAAAAGGGCAGACCCTCTCGTCCAGAAAAGAAAAAAGGGTAGACCCCTCAGCGATTTTTACCAAAAATAGGTAATTTTTTAGCAAATTTTAGCGATTTTTTCAAAAAATTTCTTAAAATTCGGTAGAAATTGTCATTTTTCACTAATTTTTTGACAGAAACGTTAAAAATTCTCAAGTTTTACTAATTTCGGGGCAGACCCCCATAAAATTTTGGAATTTTTCAGGGGTAGACCCTTCGCCGAGGTCGGGGTAGACCCCCCCCAGAATCGGACCCCGTGTTAATGTATGCCTAACCCCTTCCATATTTTCAATTACCGTGCAAGGCAAACGTACAAATAATTAGTTTTCAGTTTAGTACAAGCGGATTGACCTACAAACTTTAATTAGGCTTCACTCGTTATTTACCCCTTTTAATATCCACGTGGTATAAGAAAAGTTAGCTTCATGAATTTAAATTGTAGTAACTGCCAGATATTTCATCCATCACTTCAGTCAGACGTCTTTTTATCCTTCAGCCAGTCAAGTCCGGATGTACGGACTTTAACTTTAACTTGCATATCAGCGTGAAGTTTAGCGACTGACCCAAATTTTTCTAAAATTTTTTGTTCACATGTCCGATTGTGCATTGCTATGCAAGAAATATATAATGCTTGATTATTAATACTTAGTAGGTTATGTTACGATACGTTAACCACCAATCAAAGCATCAAATTTAAAATGCATTATCTACTTATACTCATATACTAGCGCGGGTTCCAAATCTGGGGTGTAGATGAGGGGTCTACCTCTAAGAATTCCAAAATTTTAGGGTTATCAGCCCCAAAATTAGCAAAATTGAAAAATTCTTACATTTTTGGCCACAAATTAGTGAGAAATAATGGGTTTTAGCGATTTTGAGAACTTTTTGGAAAAAGTTGCCATAATTTGCTAAGCAATGTTCAATTTTTGGCGAAAATCGCTGAGAGGTATACCCCTTCTTGTCTTCTGGACGGGAGGTCTGCCCTTTTTTCTTCTCGCTAAGGGGTCAACTTTGTTGTCAGTCTGGGGGAAGTCTGCCCCCCCATTCCCTCTCGTTTTCCTATACTTATATACTTAGGTTTTAAAATCATCCAGCTTAATTGCGCTTTATTATCTTGATCGTCTTTTGTGTATAAAATGTGAATGATCCAACTACGATTTGTCGGGGGCGCTTTGCTTTCAGATCGGTTGACAGACGGACAGACAATAAAGCCAGCTACTCCATGTACTGTTCTGTTGAGCGTATTAGGTATTAAGAATACTTCAGCGGCTTAAGTTTGCTAATTAGCCTGCACAAAAAAATGTCTAGAAAACCTGATCGGGTTTGCCATACTTGTTGAAAAGCGCTGATACTTGTGAACATACCATTGGCTGGCAGGTGACTGGTTCAGATTCCGATTTCGATTCCGATTATTATACTAAACATGTAGAATATACAATGTATTTAATAAAAAAGGATGTCGTTACAGCACCTCAGCCCCCGACAATTATGGCCTGAAGCGTGGACCGAACCCAATATTTGGATCATGTTCGGAAAGTGGCTGTATTGATTTGATATAAAAACCATGCAGCAATGTTGTGCTGCTTTTCAAAGAATAAGTTCTTGGACAGTAGGACTTATTTCACATTCCGTTTCGATAGTCCAGTCATGCCCTGTTCCAAAAACTGTGAAAACAGTCATTGACATCCAGACCAACACATTACTTCGGAGTGGCAGGCAATGTCTCTTACAAATGGTAAAGATCTAAAGAACGTCATTACAATGCTTAATTGTTGTATTATGTACAAACCCGCTAGTAACTAGTGGAATGTGCCATCTCCGTAGATTCTATTCTGTTATTTTAGAAACATAGTCTTTTGAACAAAGTCGTTTGATGAAGCAGTATTTGGATGTGTATTTTCTATGGTCCGAACTAGGCAGAAGTATTAATTTAGTTTTTATGGGAATAAAACACTTTATTATTCCATACCAAACTGTCGTAAAACCGCCCCCAGTTATGGCAAACATTTAAGCTTTTGTTTTAGGAGCTGGCCTTAGGCCAGAGCAAAAGTTGGGGAAAAGTTTTATTGAAAAATTTGCCATAAACATTTTCCGGTCTTCAAAGTTTCTGCAACTCTATGGACACGGCATAAAGTCACAAAAGTTGAAGATTTGAGAATTCGTTAATGTCATTCTAACATGGTTGACCTAGTTAGCTGATTTGGTTCAAACTTTTGAACTACCCAGTTCTTCATTCAATTAAAGTTCAAGCTGGCTGTTCTCACTGAATTTCATTCTCTAGATAGTTTTGATACGGAAACTCCCTTGACCCGTCTGAAAAACTGTTTTCTGACGTCTAACCTGATTTACTAATTTCAATTTTAGGACAGATTTTTTTTGAAGACAGGCTAAGATTCAGTTGTACCCGGAAACTATGAAGCGAGTCAGCTGTTCAGGCGTCTTTCAATCTCAAGTTTGGCACCAACTGATAGCAATGTTAGCAATGCTGTGGTTTAACATCTATGTGGTTTTGTACTTGAAAGACCCAGTGTTTTCCTAATGAAGTACAAGTGGTTGAAGCAATAGCTGTGATGCCTGAAAGTGACATGGCACGATTACGCGCTATTAAAAGCGAAGAATGGCTGCAGTAATACGGTAGATTTAGTGGCCGAATGGAGACAAGAGCAAACAGGAAATGATACAGTTTAAAGATTTTAATTTCAGATTTAATTTAAAATTTTAACATTTCTAAGCTAGAATTTCGTTTACGCGTCAAATATTCAATAATTAGATGGACGAGAAAAACATTCATCCACAGGATAAATGTCGATACACATCCACAAGCAACCTCAACAGTCATATGCTGTTATCAGCGACAATGCTTCCTAGAAACATGTTCATTATTCTATTTCAAAAGATTTATTTTTCATTTGCAGTGCTCTGGCGTGAATGCGGCGAAAGGAATCTGGAGAAGTTAGATACAGGCTAAGGAATTATGTACCAGAAAGATCAGCCACCGAAAAAAGAACAAAGGACAATATTGCATCGATGGTTTCCCCAAATTTTTGAACCTTATCAAGGCCAATTGGTTAGGCCAGCTCGAGCATTTGAAGATCGACAACAATGGACTACGAAATGGGACTTTTTGATGGCCTGCACGGGCTACGCTGTTGGTTTGGGGAACATTTGGCGTTTCCCTTACCTATGCTACAAGAATGGCGGAGGTTGCTATTATTTAGATTTTTAATTACTCTTCTTTGGCCCAAATGCTGACCGGAACAACTACTGTAGACTGGAAGCATAATATTAATAGCACAAACATGTCAACGCAGTAATTTAGTTTATTATTTATAACAGAGATATGAAACAACCCATGCTTTCTTTCTTCTATTCAGCTCATTGTTCTCTTGGCTTGTTCGACTATTTTGTTTTACATAGTTTTGCTTTTTAGGTGCATTCTTGATTCCCTACCTTTTGGTATCACTCACCAGTGGCGTACCCCTGTTCTTTTTAGAGATAGCTCTTGGCCAATTTGTGGGCCAAGGATGTGTGATGTGCTGGAAAATATGTCCAATTTTTAAGGGTACCTTATTTGAATTTTAATGTTATGACATATTTTCTGTACCCTTGATTGATTTTACTTAAATGCTAAATTCAGATTCAGTTCAAAATGGAATGATTTTAAGTCAGTTGCAAATGATATTTTAACTCGTACACTTAACAGTTTTTCATAACATACCAAATACTTTGCTTTCAGTTGGACAGGATTTGAACTTGAGCGTAAACAGTTAATTGGCTTTTCAGCACTTTAATATTCGTGCGATAATAGTCATATGAATTGCTTCACTAACGTACGCTGAACCCACTGTTCATGCATGCTCATTAATACGCAGGTATTGGCTATGGCATAGTGGTGCTGTGCAACTGGTTGAATGTGTACTACATAGTAGTGTTGGCTTGGTCCCTCTATTATCTGGGAATGTCCTTTAACAGTGTCCTACCTTGGTCGCATTGCAATAATACTTGGAACACAGAATTCTGTACAGTGGCGAATTCTGGTGAGGTCAACGTTACATTTGGTTTCAATGGAACTTCTACTAACTATACAACTGTCACTTTAGTAGATTCGGTGGAGGAGTTTTGGAAGTAAGAGCAGAAAATGTAGTAACCCTTAATCTAACATGAATATATAACAACCTTTGGCGCACACCATTATAGGAGGGTATAAAGAATTTTCTTTTGAATTATCTAGATGTTTGTTGCGTCCTCACCGCCCCCTTTGTCGCTCCTCTGGCTAGTTTATTTCAAGGATTGTATTGCGGGATTACAGAAATGTAAATTCGTTCTTGAAAAACGTTTACTTTGCATTTGGCATAACGGATGTTGTTATCAAGGAGAACTAAATATGTTGTTCTTGATGCAATCGTAGACCAGAAGGCACACTGTTATAATGTTGTTAGCAAATGTGTTCCTGTAAGAAACCAACCCGTTTAGTGACAGAATAAACAAAAGGTATATGCCCTGTCCATGCTTTAGAAATGTTAAGCGTATTAAATGAGAATACGTTTGATAGGTACGAGTTACGGCACCAATGGTTTTAATTTATAATTGCTGCAACTGTGTAATTTTATAACGATAATATAGGTAATAACGCCAGTATAGGTATTAAAATTTATTTGACTTTAATTTATTTAAAAAATTTGATCACTTGAATAACAAAATATGACAGATCTGACTGTTTTAACATTATCAGTTAGCCTATTCGTTCTCTATGAGCTGAAACTTAACTATTGTCTAATTATAGCATTAAGATCTTGAAGAAAAGCAGTGGAATTGAAGAATTGGGTGGACTGAACTGGGAAATGATGGTTTGCTTGTTCGTCTCCTGGCTTCTGAATTATTTTATTATATGGAAGGGCGTGAAAGTCAGCGGGAAGGCAAGTTGTGCCATTTACCGTGTATATGAGAGAAAATGAATCGTAAAATATTTCCTGAAGTATGCAAACATAGAAGTGAGCGCACTGTACAGCTGGCCCGTTGAGGAAGCATTCTGAAAACTACGCTCAAGTATACAATAGTAGATGGTATCATACTTTATGAATTCAGGTTTGGAATTATCCAATGTAAATCGGCTTAATCATTCCTCTTTAATTTACCCAATCCTAACGCCGACCCGATACATGTCTTTGGATCAGAATCTTGTATATTTTGTAAGTAGACGAGTTAACCTTTTATACTGACCAAAACAAGTTGAGCTTTTATGCCCAGACCACTTAAAAATGGAGACCCCCATTAAGTTGACTATTGTTGAGAAGACACCCCAATTGGACCCCGTGCTGCTTTACGGGCAGAGGTGATTGGCTAATTATTTGAGAAGATACAAACCAATAGCTTGTACAAAACAGTTTGATTTTGTTTAGTTTTGTATTATTCTAATCCATTCGTTATCTGAAAGCCTACTTTATGTTTGAATCCTTCGCAAGTTATCGCACTGTGGAACAATGAAAGCAATAAAACACGAGTCTGCTTTGTTGATTACTATTTTAGATTGTTTATTTTACCGCCATTTTCCCTTACGTTATGCTTATCATCCTGATAGTGCGAGGTCTAACACTCGAAGGCGCTATTGATGGTGTAATCTTTTATCTCAAACCAAACTTTACCAAACTAACAGAAGCTCAGGTACGGACGTCTTTCTGTCAGCAACAACGTACACAGCAAGCAATAGAATGAGTAATGCATTCATCTAAAGATTCCACAATTTGTGGTATTTCTGATGATAAGAAGAAGTGCTGACATTTTTAATAGTGTGCCACCTGCTCAGAGTATGGCCAAGTTATAATTAGCAGCATGTGTTGCAGGTTTGGTTGGATGCTGGCACTCAAATCTTCTTCTCCTATGCTGTTTCAACTGGAGCTTTAATCGCCATGGGAAGCTACAATAGATTCAACAATGATTGTTACTGGTACATATGTTGTGTCGATCCATATTTGTTGACTACTTTAATTAGATTCAAAATTATACAAATGGACGTAAGTTTGCGAATCATATTATTACACCATACATTAACATAGGGTTGGGCTCGGAGGGTGGCTTGTCCCCAGAAACGTTTGAGGGGGCTTGTACCTTGAACTGATATTTTCAAGGGGGTTTGCAAATATTCAGCGGAACTTTCTAAAATTTTATCAAAATTTGCTTTCCTTTTAAATTTAAAACAAAATCATCATGTTATCAATCATGCTAAAAAATTTTGGCGATTTTTATTATCATTATTATATATTAAAAGATTTTAGCTAAAAAAGTCTAGCAGTCTGAAAGTTTTCAAAATTATAGTGTGAACACTAAAATTTTTCGGCCATTTTTGTTTAAACCTTAGCCAGTTTTTGCTACCCCTTGTCCGCATCTGCGGTAGGGCTTGTACCTGGTTCGGGTTGGGTGGGGCTTGGACTCTCCACTCCCCCGCGTCGACCTATGCATTACACATTTATACAGAATATATTATTTATATTATTATTATCATACATTAACACGGGGTCCGATTCTGGGGGGGTCTACCCCGACCTCAGCGAAGGGTCTACCCCTGAAAAATTCCAAAATTTTAAGGGGGTCTGCCCCGAAATTAGCCAAAAGTTCGAATTTTTAAGGTTTTTGACCAAAAATTACTGAAAAATGACAATTTTTAGCGATTTTTTAAGAAATTTTCTTCCGCCCCTTCGCCCTTTTTTCCTTTTCGCGGAGGGGGTCTACCCGTTTTTTGTCGGTCTGGGGGGGTCTGCACCCCCCCCATTCTCCCCCCGCACGTTATCCTATGATTATTATATAATTATTGTATAGTTTTAATAAAATACTGCGTATTAGAAAGTTGTGTGTTTTTAAGATTTGAAATTAAAAATTTTAAGATGAAGCTGCGATTTGAAACATTTTGTTGAGCTGTTAGCAGTTTGTGTGCTAACAACTTGTGTTTGAGGCCCGGAGAATTGTCGGCCGCCACGCGCGGAACCTTCAGTTTGCCGGCCGGCTACCGCTCTGGGCCAGTTTGCAGTGCAGCTATTATGACTTCTACGATATTAGATATTAGAAAACTGTAGGTGTATGTATACACCGACTGCACAAACCATACAAAAACAAGTAGTTTTTTCAGTTTTTGTGTAAATATGCTGGTCTAGCTTCCAAACCATGACCCTCCTTGACGCATATGCGGTTTTTGTCCTAGTACTTTCGACCATGGAGCAGGAAGATGATGAAGAAGAAAAGATTAGAGTATGAAACTAACTCCGAGGCCAAATGTAGATATTTCGAAACGCCGAGAGCCCGAGATTATTTTGATTATTGTCGTCCAATAAAACTTAAATTTGCTGTGAATGAAACACGTTCTATTTAGTGTTCCAGCTACCGTAAGAAAAGTTAACAATAGTTTGGTGTGGTGTAGTTAAGGCGTATTGCTTCTGTTTTAGTATAAGCTAGTTTTGGTGTTCATTTTAAGCTTAGTTGCTTAAAGTTGTAAATTTGCATCCCGGCACGCCGACCGGCCTCAAACTCTACTAACAACACATAATGCTGTTGAGAAGATTGACATATCGAGCGATCGATCACTTATGTGAAAAGATTATTATAAACGTCAGTCAAAGTTCAAATTTGTAAATTAATACGATAATTAATTCTATTATAGTCAAAGAATAGGGCGGGTGCCCCCTCAGACTTGCAAAAGGGTGACCCTCCAAAAACTCAAGAATCGGACTTTATCAAAAGTTTGATTGCTCAAATGAATGCTGATTTTTTAAAAAATTCTTAAAAATTGTTAAACACCTGCGTTCTTTACTAATTTTTGGACAAACATTCGCACGTGTTGTAAAATTTTTGTGACCTTCTTAAAATTTTGGAAGTTATCCCAGGTAGACCCTTGTCGAAGTCTGGGCGGAAAAGAGTGTTAATGTATGGTTTTAATCACAATCAGTGTGTTGGTTACTCAGCTTGGAAATTTAAAACTCCTTCAGAAAGTTTAAGTAATTTAAATAATTTAAATTAATTTACATTTATAATAATTTAAACAATAATAAAATCTTGAGGGGACTTGTACCTTGAACTGAAATTTTCAAGGGAACTTGCACCTCAAGGATAAATCAATGAAATTTTTCGAAAACTTTTATCAAAATTTGCTTTTCTTTTAAATTTAAAACAAAATCATCAATTTGTAAAAAGTTGGTTCGGAAAATAAAACTTTAACATGTTCCTTAATATTTTTTGGACAAACATGTGTGAACCAGTCGCACGTGTTGCACAATTTCTTGTAGACCTTAAAATTTCGAACTTCATCCCGGCGAGACACCTCGTCGAAGTCGGGGCAGAAAGCAGTGTTAATGTATGGTTTTAATCACACTCAGTGTGTTGGACTCGGCTTGGAAATTTAAAACTCCTACAGAAAATTTAAGTAACCAAATCCTAAAATTGCTTGCATTACACTTAGTAGGTGCGACTGATATAACATGATAAAATATTTGACGTTCTGCATTGCTTTCATGCCTCTAAAGCGGATAACAGTTATCTGAAGCGGTTCTTTGGTGTATTCCAAATCATTTTTGTGCTAGTCTTTAACTTGTTGCCTTCGAAAGAAGGGTCCTAATTTATAATTTTTAAGTGAGCAGTTAAGAGAAGCTCCACGAAAAGCTTTGATGGATATTCCCGCTTGCTTTCTTCATTTCATTTTGAATCTCATAATGTACATGCAAACTTTCGGAAGGAAACACTAAACACGCATCTCTCATTTAATGTTCAACTTTAGGGACACATGGTTCATATGCATTATCAACACAGTGACCAGCGTAATATCAGGATTTTGCGTTTTCACAGTACTTGGTTTTATGGCAGCTCAAAGCAACAAAGAAGTAAAGGATGTAGTGGAGGAAGGTAAATGAAAGCTGATTAAGCAGCCACGGACAATGTGAATTAAAAGTATCAGGGATTCCAAAATCAAATGATCCGATGTTAATAATTGGACAAAGTCAATAGATTACATTTAGACATTTAGGATGATAGTATTGTTAATGTCGGTAATGTAAAAGATGAAGATGAGGAATCTGTAAATAGTGTTTGTTTTTAGGCCCTGGATTGGCGTTTATGGCTTATCCTAAAGCTCTGGCACAAATGCCTGGCTACAAACCTGCTTGGTCGGTTCTGTTCTTTTTTATGCTGTGCTTGCTGGGAATAGACAGCGAGGTTTGCGCTTTGTCTAACTCTGTTTGCAAAAGTTATCATTAAATGAATGAACTAAAATACTTGTGGTCGTTGGGGATGACGGACTAATTAAGGTCAAAAGGCTTGTTTACCTAGTAGCTGTGCCTCTTCAAAATTAAGATACTTTGTTTAAGATACAAATGTTTTAAACGTCAAGACTTCTGTAATTCTATAATTCGCGTTGTGACTGTGGAGATATACAAAATAACGGAAATGATGAACAGACCAATTGCTTACTGAATTCGTAGTTGATGACTTTAGAAGCTTAATGGAACTTAAACCACATTTAGTAATTCACAGGCTACAGTCGGAGTGATACTCTATTTTTCTAAAACTAATTAATTTTTCAGCATTATTTTCTGCTTAGGAATGTCTGAGAGGTTTATAATTTCAGTTTGTCGGATTGGAAGGTGTATTCGCTGCCTTTCTGGACATGTTCCCTCAGCTGCGTCATGGATCTCGGCCAGAAGTCATCATGGGGCTTGCTTGCACGACCTGTTTTACATTTGGACTATTATTTTGTACTCGGGTTAGTAAAAACCTACAAGAATATATATTGATTGTAGGTTCTAAATTATTATGTATACATTTCGTTATGAATACCAGTCATTATGCATGCCGAAATTTATGTATACTCATTTTTATGTATACTCGTCATTATGTATACTTTCAGTAAAAAATTAGAAAAATCCATACAAATTTCGAGAACTGTTCCTTTAACATTATACTTCTCACTCACCAGTAGACATACTAAAAATTAAGAAAAAATTATGACAATTTGAGATTTGTTCCTTTAACATTAGTATACTCATCACTCACCACTAGTCAATATATACTCGAAGTTAGCTATGGGTTTCAAATTTGCTCCTATAAGCAAAGGTTCCGAAGGCCTCTTTCACGAATGGTACTACTACACATGAAACAGAAGGAAAGACTCACTCAATAAAATGCGTATAATCGTTGAATTTCGAATTTAGAATTGGTAGTTTTTAATTTTTGAAAAGTATACATAATGACGAGTACATAAAAATGCGTGCGTAACTTTCGGTATACATAATGGAGGGTATGCATAACGGCGTATACATAATAACTGGTATACATAATGAAAAGTATACATCATGATCGGACACCTTATTGTAACGTGTAGTTCTTTGAAGTTTGTAACCTGTCAGCAATTCTTGATAAACAATGGTGTGGCTGCTTTGCTGGAAAGCTGATTTGTGTGGAAGTGACTAAAAACTACATACTGCTCATTGAAACGTTTCCAGGTATTAGGTGATGGCAAAGTTAAGTTGATTCGTAGTTTAAGGATCTGAGAATCACTGCGAGATATGATTTTTTCAGCTTTGATTTGCGCCCGGGGGTTATCTTGAAGGACTGCAAACCCAAACATGTCTCACATAACTTCTCCAAGGCTCACATCGCTGTCAGCTTTGATTTGACACTCCTCCTGAAAAACAAAAACAGTACTGTAAACTAGAAGCATTCGTTGAAAAGCAAATCTTCGTAATGACCAGCGAAGTTGATCTTATGTGATCACCTAGCCTTGTGGCTCTTACCTTAATTCCAATTAAAGACTTTGAATTATGATAAAACCTATTTATATTGTGTATTTTTTCTAAAATTTATTTGACAGCTTTATTTGGCTCACATTTTGACTGATTGATCTTGTTATTATAGGGAGGAATGTTTGTCTTCCAATTGTTCGACTATTATTCAGCAAGTGGATTTGTTCTACTTTGGTTTTGCTTCTTTGAATGCTTTGCAGTTTCCTGGATATACGGTAAGACTTGAAGATTTGAAGGACTACGATTGGAAACAAGATTGAAAATTTTGGTCATTTTGCATGACAAATTGGGAAAAGTAATAAAAAATTCCAGTTTCCAGGAAGAAAGTTTTTCGAACGCTAGTGTGAAATTCTGTTTGTTCGGGCCTTTTTGCTTACCCATTAGCCATTTTTTCTTTCCCCTTGCTCCTTTCAGATACAGGGCTTGTACCTTCTTTGGATTTGTACTCCGTATTACCCCTGTATTAACTTTTGTTAGCATGTTTTCTACATCACTGCATATCTTTTATGGCTGCTTAGGAGGGCAAAGATTTTATGCAGACATTTCTATGATGATTGGACGCCGAATTCATCCCTGGATGCTATTGTGCTGGTCAATAATTGCACCTGTCACAAGCACTGTATGTTTGATTGCTGTTTACTCAAAGAAGTCTTGCTTGCTGTTAACTCAGAGAAAGTGATGGATTTACTTTTAGATGAGAAATTGTGACAGCACAGTCTGCGTTGCAGACCGTGTGTAATCTAAAATGAGGCATCATGTAGAAGCTATTGCGGGGATAAAGCATAGTTCTCAGTTCTCAGAAACAAGCTGTACTAGCCTTATTAGCACTTATTAGCAATGAATTACACAATACTGGTCAACAAAGTAGGGTTCCGTTGTCGACTCGTGCTATTTCAAAACTACCGTTTTATAGTTGGTCTCTGCAGAACACTTCATCATGGCATGAAACCTTAGGAAAAAAGTTTGTTTTTCACTTTTAAGGCAATCTTCATCGTGAGCTTGGTTCAGCATACTCCGATTACCTATGGAAAAGACTATACCTACCCTGCTTGGGCCGACGGATTAGGGTGGTTTATAGCCCTATCGTCCATGGTTTGCATACCTATCTATTTTGTGTACTATCTAATCATTTCACCCGGAGCAACCCTAGCAGAGGTAGGTTACTAATTACGTCTTTCATAAAGATTATGCTTGAACCTGAAAAGGGAGTTGAAACCTACCTGCAGCTAAAGGTGACCTAAAGTTAATTACATGACTTTTCTTGTTATTACAGTTTGCACGAATACTAAGCCCACAGCTTCAATAACACCGAGGTCAAAATAGTACGGTATATCACTTGGAGATCGATAGGCATCTTCGAGCCCGATAAAAAGTTCATGAAAATGATTTTGTGTTTGTGTGCAAGTAGTGGGTCCTTGTATTTTGATGTTCTGCTTTTCAGAAATTCCATAATGCAATTCAGCCAGACTACCACGCTAGTGCGGAGGACGAAAGACCTAGATCTCTCAAGCGTACTCCAGACGAGAGAAAGCAACGAAAACATGAACCTCAAAATACGGGGACTAACATGTCTCTACTTAGTCATTCCAATGACATTGACAGTGTAGATTAGCGTTTTCAAACGTTCTTGCGATTAGCGGATTGCACCAAGTAGATTTAGGATTAACTTCTGGTTTGCTGGGGTACAGTTTTTGATATGAAACCGTTAAAAGCCTTAAAGAAGCCGCAGTTAATCCTAAACAACCTTGGTGCAAGTCGGGATATAGATTTGGTCTGAAATAAAAATTTCTATAAGTCAACTGGATAATCAAGTATTTGTTAAACTAAAGAGCAGATGCTCTGATGTATTAGTATCTTATTTCTACACCACCCAAAGCAAGTTAAGCAAAATTAATGAAAATGAATTCATAATTAACTGATACTTGAATTATTTGAAATCTTTACTTATTTAATGCTTAAAACTTACAATCGATACGAAATATACGAACCACGGGTTATTACTTATTTCACTGAAACAAAAAACAATTACCAAACAGTTACTAAACAATGCTGCCAGCTTCTGAGTCTTGATGACCTTTATTATTGGATCGAAAAATACTGATCTGATCTTTCAGTTCGATTGACTGATCCATTTGACCGGGCTGATTATCGGTAAACTGTTTGAAGACCATATATTGAGCATTCAGGAGGGCATTGCCCACGAATCGTTTCTCGCGAATTTTAAACGAATAAATCAGCGGATTAATACAGCTGTTACTGATGTAGATAAGATAGAGCCAGCCCACGTATTTGCTGTATCGATTATGAGCACCAGGATCTGCCAGTTCCCAAAGCGAAAATGCCTGATAGGGTAGCCATGAGGTCAGGTAGAGTCCGATGACGTAGGCAGCCAGTTTGAGAGCTTTTCTGTAACAAACAACAAACCAGGCCATTGTAGAAAAAACAACAAAACGTTTAGTTGTCCACGTTTATGATTCAAATAAATTTTCGGACGGAGGAACGAATAATCCAATAGAAAAGCCAAAATTTCTCTAAACCACTACTTCAGTTAAAACCGCACTGACCGCTTAAAAGCGCTCCCTTACTTTTTTCCGAAGACTTTCCCGTGGTTTCCTCAGATTGGAGCAGGAAGAAAAAAGGATGGTATTTACCCATCCCAATGCACTAAGCTCTTAATCTTTGTTTTGGTAGACTACCACACTAACAGTCATGTACAAAGGGACCTAGTATTAACGGTAAAAAGATACCCCTAAAGCTGCCATTGGAGTATACTACAGCCTAAAGAAGGTTATGGAATACCGGTGCGGATCTCCGGATTCACAGTCAGAAGCCAGAAGTGACAACTCGAATGTTTAGTACATCTAAATGTCTGGATCAGCCATTACGCCAGAGCACCGACTCCTGCTCACCTTCACACTGTAGCGATGGTATCTATTTATCGTCTAATAAAAGATGGATGAAGCCGGGTTTGCCTGCCATGAGTCCATGGGAAACCAAAATGTGCCTAGTCGTTTGCTAACGGAGATTTGAGAAATTCTTTCAAAGCAGATACACACCACTACTCAATGGGTTAAAAAGTGGAAAGCCTTAACTCTCGGCTATCACGGCTATTCCAGTTACCCACCCAGGTATGATAGTCGATACAGTGGGCTGCACCAAACTGTTGATGACCCAAATTTTACCGCACCATCCAAATCTTAGTAACAACAGAATCGGCAACCTACATGAATCGATGCTTTGTGAGCTGATGTTTGGGCACGAAATTTGTCCGTCGAACTTGAGTCAGGATTTCCTGACCCCTGGCCTGACGGACCACCAGAATGAGAATGGCGAGATAGCAGGGGACCAGCACCACCAGAGGGATCCAGAAAACGCTGAGCAAATGGAACAGATTGTAGTAGCGCAGGATCAACTGGTCTGTGCTGAAATAGAAGCCACGATGTTTTGGAAAAAATGTGGTAGAAAGTCTATGACTTTGCCTTAGTGACTGCAAGGCAGGCGTTTTTTATTATTTCTTCTATAAGACGCAAACACAAGGTTGGCCCGGCGTTTCCCATTCGTAGCCATTACCCAAGCAAGAGCGACAACTTAGAATAAAAATAAGACACAATCCAAACATTTGGTGTGAGCAAACGTACAATTGGGCAGGCAATCGTAACCTACTCTTTCACAAACGCGCGCATAAAACTAAACTTTTCGCCAAATGATAAGGAAACTTACGCAATACTATGCTCGTCAAGAAGCACATCCGGGTGTCGGGGCAGAAAGGTACACTGTCGCCAGTTGGGGTAATAGTCCGGATAGGGTACCAGAGTACCCCAAAAATAAAATTGGGGTGCCGCGCAGACCCCGGCAATGCTGACACTCCCGATAACCAGGGTACGGACCCTCCCAATTCCGTCGTCAAATGGTCGAATGAAGGAGGCTACCATATCGCAAGCGACGGAAACGATGAGATTTGAGACAATGTAGGAAGAGAAGGTTTCAAAGAATTTGTAGCCCTTGCAAAGGTAGTCGCCAGCCACCTGAAACAAGACAAGTGAAAAGTTACTTCTGGGAGGTGACTATGTACTTTTCACAAACATTTTAAAAAGAGTAGAGTTAAAATTGAATTTATCCCTATGGTGGGGCGGTTAGACGGGGAATGTCCCACATACGCACCGAGTGCTACCTATTTTTTGGAAGAATTGTCGCACCAAAATGATACCAACATGACTGTTTGGGAAGATTCGGACGCGGAGACAACTTTGACTTATCTACAATACTCTGCATGAAATTGGCTAAGCTTGGCAGATTCATCACGATTTTCGTCCCTGTCAAAACTCCCAATTTTCGCCACACTCACACATTAGAGTCTTCAAACTGTACACAGTTTTGATATGTCTAAACACCAATTTGTTAGCTTGCAAGCACATTCTGGACTTGGTCATTGACGCACCCAATTTCGGTTATTTCCGCACCGAATTTCCACCCCATCCGATAAAATGTTTGTCCAGGTATGACTGCAGTCAAGCTTTGGATCCACTGTTTTAACACATTGGAAGGATTGAGTTAAATTGATATCATTTAACTCTGATTACTTTACAGTTTTACTAAAAAGCCAATGGTTAAATGAATTTCATAAACAGTTGGTTCTGCGAGAAGTTAAACCAATCTGCCGATATACAGACCAGCTTACTCCCAAAAATCTTGAATAGGAACTCTATATTAGACGATCATTAGGATATTCGCAGAGTTGACCTAGAAACATCTTATTTCATTTGCTTACCCAGGCATAGGTTATGTACCAAATGGCTTTTCCCAGGCAGCAAAATCCCAAAACCACCAGATTGGCAACGGTCAAGCTGAAATGGATGAAAAACTGGAAATTTGAATTATTTGAAATTAATTGTAAAGTACAAACTCACTCTTTAATAAGACTAAGAACCAACTTTACCCAAGAATAATAAGGCTTGGGCTAAGTTTTCGCCTACTGACACCGACCCTACAGCCCAAACAAACTTAATTTTTATTATCAATTTAATTTTTAAATTACAATTATTCTTTGGCGAATAACCTAGGTTATACACTCGTCTTTACTAAATACCGAAACAGTAACTAGAACAAATAGGATAATACGGCAAGTAGGGTCGTCGACAAAGCAAAAGTCAGCCGTAGAGTGAAGTCGTTTTGTGAGAAACTTCACGAGACTAAATTTTTATGCAAATTAGGTTAGTAATGACCCGTGTATAACCATCAATTACACCACAATTACAGCGTTTACTTTGCCCATCTCTTCCCAACGCTTCAAGCCATTAATGTTCACAATATCCTTTTGAAAATAGTAGAAATATCATCCAATGCACTAAAACTAGTTTCCGAAAGCTTTATTTTTTACCTTAAACTAAGAACGACAAGTCGTGAAATGTTGTTAGACTTAAGCTGGAGGGCTGCGCGCCGCAGCGCAACTAGATTAATCGGTAATCCAACAGCGGTTGCCAGCAAACAATAGACAATAATTACGTAATCCGATGGCTCCTGTACCGGTATGCTTGGCGGGGTAGAATTTTTGGAAATATTAGTAGTGTTATCGAGCCCAAACGCAATGGTCATTGAAGCACACAAAGGTGTCCTGAAAAATGTAAATGTAAATGGTAAAGACTCCAATTTATGGTCAGAAATGCTGTTATTCCGAAACCAATTATACTGTGAAATGCTATGAAGTATGTACTGTCAAATATTGTAGTTATCCCTGAAATAAGTTGTTTAATGAATATATTTCGTAGTCACATAGGGTAACTGGACGGACACTTCATGAAATGTCAGCCAAACTCTCTCCCACTATGTGACTAAACATGTAAAGGTAAACGCCAACCACTCAGCAACCTGCAGACAGCGAGACTTATTATACTGATTTCAACCTTTCGAAGTTCACGTTAAATGATGGAGAAGTAATTGAGCAATACACGACTACTTTACATTCTGAAAGTTACAAAAAGACCAGCTTCATCAAGTTTAAAACCTTAAAAGGTCAACGTTTTTGTGGATTCTGTTATACTTAGGGAAACTACTGTATGAAACCTTAAGAGCATCAAATGTAGGCTTCATGCGACATTTGACAGGCGAGCTAAAATACAGTCCTATCCTATTAAGGATATGCTTAATCCTGATATTGTTAGACTTCTGCGTCAACTTCGGAGCAGCTTTAAACACAGGTTCACAGAGAGGGGATGGAAAATTAAGATTATCTCTAAAAACTGAGGCCTGTTTTTCATTAATAGGAATAGTAGACTATACTTGGGAAATTAGACTCCCACAGCCACAGGCTTGATTAATATTAATTTGAATGTTAGGTAATTCTGCGCCTGCTGCTTGCTTGCGGTAATTCTGGTAATTTTACCTTACATCAAGTGTGAGGGCTGGATAGCATTGACCGTGGGGTTAGGATATGCGAAAACGGAAAAATTGCGGTTAACCAGATACCAGAATTATTCCGGGCATTGGAGCCTATGGTGACACTTCTTTTCTGCATTTGTCAATTAACCAAATTAAAATTCCCAATCTAAATTTAAATTCCCAATTTCTGAATTTTGTAGGCCTCAGTAGTGTCAATCGCGGATTCAGGAAACAATGTCTTAAATATGTTTATACCAACTGCAAACTACATTAACACGGGGTCCGATTCGGGGGGACACCTTTAAAATTTAAACAAATGGCTATTTCTATTATATTTTTGGTTAAAAACTAGTACAAAGATTTTAGCGATGTTTAGGAAATGCTTTTTCATGGAGTTCAAAGGAATGGAATTTAACGAGAAATGACTGGACATGGTAATGCAGAGATGCCTTGATTTCAAACCAAGGATAAATTAGGCTGATCAGTTTGGGAGAATGTACCATCTGCATCAATCGAATCAATCAAACATGAAACTTTGGATCCTACGGATCCGTCAATGAAATCCAATAACCTGTGATTTTCAAGCTGGAATTTTGCAACTCAAAGTGATATGTTGTCGGCTGACAACAGGAAATTGATTACTGTAGGGATGGTACCGCGGTGCCTAAGCATCTCCCCTTAATTGTATTTGTACTTATCCGAGATTTTCAAAGAGTTGGCCAGCCAAGGGGGCAAACCCCATTGAATGGAGCTAACGGGTGTCCACGATGCGGTTGAAGCAGCGTGGCCACTTCTGTTCCGGCAGTAGCCTTGCCTACGTCTCGGGTAATTGCGATATGCAATTAGTCAGTGCCATACCGTGGACCCAGCTCAAAATTGGTATGACACTACCCCTCATCGCGAAAGCAACTGGGGTGTGGCACTAAGGGAGAAAAGAAATGCTTTGAAAAATCGCTGAAATTTGCTTAAAACTGAGAAATATTTGGTAAAAATCACTGAGGGGTCTACCTCTTTTGCCTTCTGGATGAGGGAGAGTCTACCCCTTTTTTGTGTCGATCTGGGGGGGGGTCTACAATACAGACTTCGCACCCCCCATTCTCCCCCACGTTATCCTGTGACTGGAAAACTTATTTGTGTCTGGGGAAGAGCAGCTTTCACTTCCCCCCCCCCTAGAAGTGGGGGAATGCAATAAATAATGATAATAAATAATGAATAAATAACAATTTAATTCAAACCGAAATGTTCTACTCTTGTCGTGCTAATCCTCTCCGACGGCTCAAAATTTCAAGAGCTTGATTGATGGGGAGGGTAACTTTTTTGCCAATTTTGCCGACCTCGCTCATTTTCACATATTTTGTAGTCCCAATGGGTCCTTAAAACAAGACAGGTGTATTTTGCCTAATACAGGTTCTATCGTTCTGTATAACCCGTCAATGGTGACCTCGACATGTGTTAGACATTGGGAAATGAAAAAGTTAGGTTAAAAAGTTTGTGGCAGAAATTTTTTTTGCTGTATATATGACAGATCCTGCGCTACAACTGTAAAGGGAAGTAGGCATAGGAAAGATTGATAAGCCTGCAATGGGAGTTCAGCTGATGGTCCCGTGGTGTAGTGGTTAGCATGTCTGCTCCGGAGTCAGAAGGGCCGTGGTTCGATCCCCGGCGGGACCAATTGTTTGCTTTCAATGGTGAGTGAAATGCTGAACCTCCATCTTCCCTTCTCTCTTCAGGTCCTGGTTTCGTGGGTACGAGGGTGCCTGATGCCTCCCGTTCGGGCTTGTCCTTGGTTTCTTCATGATTCTCCAGCCTGATAGAAGCGCTACACAACTTTGCATACATGTTAGGGTCATACTATAAAGTGCAGCTGTCAAGTTTGGTGCAATTCAGTTGAATGAAGGATTTTTGGCGAATTTTTAAAATCAAAATTTTGGAAAATCAATCGTTTTTGGACCATGAAAAACAGGACCTACAGTAATCTTTTTGCTTGTCCTGAACGATTGACAATGGTTACTGAAATGCCGCATAGATAGCTGCACTCAATGCATAAAAGACATCTTATGAAGTATTCTCAAGTTTCTGTCATCTGTTGTTAGCTCAAAAAACTTGCCACAAGAACAGCAAATTTTGCTAAAAATGGCCATTTAATATAATTTTCACATTATTTTGAAAATTTCTCACTCATTATGTTGTAAGAAATTACCAAACTTGGCAGATTAATATATCTGTCGTAGTAATTTATGTATTCAGTAAATACTGTATTTACTGGCCGATTTCAGTATATACGGTATTTACTAAGAATGGTATTTTCTTTAAACTTCCTATCTTTACACGTAAATATGTACCATTTTTACTGAAACTCGTCCAGTAAATATTGTATTTTCTAGTAAATTCTGTATTTTGTCTTAAACGCCTTTGTCTTTGTGTGTGGCTAGGGGTTCAAAGGGCATGCCGACGTCATATTTAAGGCAGAAGATATATCATACATTATCACAATATGTGCAAAGGGGGTGCATGAAGATAAACTCCAAACGTTAAAAATATTAGTCTACAAAATTAAGAAATTGTTTTAATTTTATTTCAGTTTTTAAAATCCAAGTAGATACATTATTATACACGCACGTTTTCTGTATTTTCTAACAAATTTTGTATTTTATACAGAATTTGAGATACATTATAAGTTTACTTAAAGTTTTAAACCGCTATTCTTGTATTTTTTAAATTACGAAAAGTGAGTAGGATTTGGAGTAGTAGGACTACCTTAATCCTTTGCTAACACCCCCTCCCCCACCAACGGAGGGAGATTTCTGCAATCTGATTAGCTGTTGACGACCCCCCCCCCAACGGGGACCCACCAAACGGAGAGGGGAATGCGCAGTCGATCTGATCGACCCCATTAAACATTCGCGTATTGTGGGCGGAGCACCGTTACGCAAGGCTAAGAGGAGAAGGTCTCTGCCTCTAGTGGCTGACTCTTCTTCTTATATATAGTGCACTTACTCTTGATGTACCTAATATCAAACTTCAAAGCAAGAGTAGGCCAATGCTTGTCGGTTTGATTAACTGATGTAAAAAAAACTGTTGCAAGCAAACAGATAAGCTTATAAAGCTGCTTAAAGATTTAATTCTTTGACTAAGCTATCACTTCATTTGATTAGAAATTTTAATCACTTTAGTGTTGGTTAAATTGAATGATCTTGTGTTGTTTTGAGTTTTAATTAGATTCTTAGAGCGTAGGTGACAACAAACAAGCTGAGAACCTAAAAGGGCACTATGTAAACAAAACAAAAACAGGATGTCTTGTTGCAGCAAATAAACTATCCGGGGCGTTTCAATACATGCTCCTAAGCTTTGCAGCGCTTTTAAGTCTGTATTAGGAGCTCCTAAGACGCTCCTAAAAATTTTCCTAAGTCTGCTCCTAGGACTTTAGGAGCGGACTTAGGCGAAGCATAATATTTTGAAACGCCCCCTGACTTGCAGATTAAAACTGGAATAATGCGTGTCGAAGAATGTCTGTGGCCATAATTTAGTGAAACGTAACCCATTCAAAAGTCAAGTTGGTCTTGGTCAAGTTAATTTCCAATAGTGCAACTAGATGAAAAGATTGAAAGATGTGAAGAAAAGTGTCCAGGGATCAAAACGCTGAGGCTCTGACCTACAATTAGACGCTCTGCACCGAGTCACAACAGGAACGTTGAGAATAGTTTATTAAATGGTTTAAGCCTGTCTAGGTTGCAGAAACTAGGCTACAAAAGGAAAGGCAGTTCCTCGCGTGTACATGACGATATTCCTACCTCTACTTGTCACACTCTTAGTTATTATGTACTCTTGCCTATACTGACATATTTCCTCATTATAAGCTAAATAGCCCAGATTAGAGAAAGTATCCGTTTTAAATAACAGGAGGTGGGTAACAGTTTAGCCTGTAAGCATAAACGCAATTACCAGACCTATCTCGAACCGTCAAGCTATCCTTAAAGTTCAAAACAAAGCAAAAAAGAGAAAGATGTTTTCAAGTGCGGCAACCTTAATAGTAGACATAGATTAAAAATATCACGATGTTCAGAGTAGCTAAAAGGGAAGTAAACTAGGAGGGGGGTAGGTGTAAGGGAAGCAGGAATAGAAAAGACGATAAGCCTGATATGGGAGTTCCGCTGACGGCCCTGTCGTGTAGTGGGTTAGCACGTCTGTCTCGGGATCAGAAAACCGTGGTTCGAGCCCTGGCTGGGCCAATTCTTTACTTTCAATCCTGAATGAAAAGCTGACCCTCCCTCGTCCCTTTTTTTCCTAGGTCCTGGTTTCGTGGGTACACGGGCGCTTGACGCCTCCCGTTCGGGCTTGTCCTTGGTTTCTTCTTGATCCACCATCCCTGGTAGAAGTGCTACATAGATTTAGAACACGACAAGCTGAAGTTTTGCGGAGTGTTTAATTAATTATTAATTTCTATTGATTTTAATACTTAACACCCGGTTGCACCAATGAAGGCTACTTCAAGGTTAACTGTCAATTAATTTGTTAAAGTTAACTCGTGTCAGGATGTGTGTAATACCACCACAGTCATCCACGCTACTTGGAGCAGAGAAGGTATGCACTGCACATTTCGACCGCAAACAGGATGCTTGATTTTCAAAAATTTTAATCCCCTTTCAAAAATACTGATATTCTTTCTACACCACCAAACAACCATGGCTCCAGTCGGTACCACTTAAAAAGGAATGATGCTACAATAGAATTAGATACATCCACTTCTAATTGGACACTGTAATTATTCGAGATCTTGGGATTGACCGTCAATGAGGGGAATAATACATGGTTATAAATGAGAGAAAGAAGGATGTCACTGCAGCACCTCCGACCCGAAAAAATACTTGCCTGCGGTAGGGATCGAACCCGCAACCTTTGCCTATCTATGCCAACGCGCTACCGATTGAGCCACCCAGGCACAATCGAACCAAGCTTAAGTTTTAATTCGTTCCCAAACTGTAGTGACACGTTTCCGAATAGGCATACAACCCTGCCAAATGCTTCCTTGCTATTGACCAAGCGATGAAAGCAGCGCAGTCACTTCTGCTCCGGCAGTAGACTTGCCAACACCTCGGGTAATCGCATGATGCAGTTATTCAACGCCAGCTGGTGGACACTGAGCAAATTTGGTATGGCATATCCTCCTCAGGGGAGGCGGGTTCGCCGGTGCGACACCCCAGGAAAAACGTTTAGTTTCAGTTGTACTAATTTGGGAGGGACAATGGTTATAGTTGAGCCTCTGCTCGGTAAGCTATAAAGTTGTGAAACACAGTCCCTCACTACGGGAGAAAATGAACACCTAAATGTTAATATGGACTAAACAAAACTCGGTTAGAATGTCTACAACGTATATTATGCAAGACTTTTAGCCAGGTGCATGATGGAAGGAAAGACATGGAGCAAATTTTAAAGCGGAACATTAATTATTTGTCAGGTAAGGTATTACGCATGTAATCAGAGAGAAAACTATGCTCTGCACGCTAACGACTCACCCCCACCAAATAAATTAAATCTCAATCTATCAATCTGCTAAAACCCTGGCACACGCCACTGCCTCATATTGTTTTTGGAAATGACATCATACGGAAGGTTTGGAAATTGACCTCTCATGAAGCGAGAGACTCTTGTAAAATTTTCTTTTTGGCGAAAGTGAACTATGAAAAAACGAACGGAAAAAAAGATATGACGGTAGCCTAGATCCAAAGCTTCAGGTCTACGCGGGAGATCGAACCCACAATCTTCGGTTTATCTACCGAATTGAGCCAGTCAGGCACAATCGAACCAAGCTATATAAAGTTTGAATTCGAACACAAACTGCAGCCGTGATATACAAGACATATTTTTGCAAGCTCAACTCAGCCAGTACAAGTCAAAATCCAATCTAAAATGCAATCCCTTCATGGATTTGGTTACAACTTCAATCTGAAGGTTAATTGAAGGATGAACTGTAAGCTTTAGAGCAGGCTTTCTCCAAATTCAAATCTTTTAATCTGGCAAAACTGAGCACAAATGCACTGCTTCACTAGTCCCCGACAACACTGTTATGCAAATGAACATTGGTGTTTTATTGCAGTTAAACTAATTTGCATATTCTCATGAAGAGCCAGTGAACGAATATTGCTGGAAGCCGATTCGTTCTGTAGCAGTCGAGCTCAGTGGCCGAAAACAGACAGACAGAACGAATGAAACTCTATATTTAAATTTTGTAAAATTTTATAACAATTTTCAAAATGATAAATGAATTAAGTCAATTTTGAAATTTTGAAAACTATAGCCCATGTGCGGGGTACAATGCATTAGGCAATGCATGTCCTCTCAATACTTGAAGCCTCTAATGATGTGTGGGCATCAGAATTACAGAAGGACAGATTCAAAGATTTGTATAATTAGAGGCTGAACTTTAGTTTACGGTGTAGCGCGGCACTCTTGTACCCACGAAACCAGGACCTAGGAGAGAGAAGGGAAGAGAGAGGTTCAGCTTTTCGTTCATGATTGAAAGTAAAGCATTGGCCCGGCCGATGTTCAAACCACGGGCCTTCCGCTTGCAAGTCAGACATGCTTACCACTGGGCCATCTGCTGAACTTAGGCCTATCAGCCTTTCCTATGCCTGCTTCCCTTACATCGGTCCTACAAATCAAGGGGTTACAACCCTCCAACTAGAAGACCTTAGCCTTTTACTTGAGACTATAGGCTACATAGTATGGGCGTAAGGGTTAGCTCTAAAGTCAGTGAGTGTTACGGAAATTGAAATAAGGTTTAATCAGACGGGGAGGCTTGGACGGTTTGCGTGTCACATTCTTATCTCTCCTCTGTTTAATCAGGATCGCCTTAAGCCAAATAATATCACGTTTAAATAGGACGACTTTTGCATACTGAGTGGATATCACAACTTGACATGAAAGCTTAGGTTAATATCAGTGAGCTGGAAAGAAAAATTTGAAGACTGAAATTTGATACTATAGGGGTTCATTTTGATGATTCGGCAGATTTGCATTTTTGGGACACGAAAGGAGCGATCGGGAATTCCGAAGACCGGTTCAAACTGGAACTGTGGCCACGATAAGATTAAGGCATTAATTCAATTGAATTGGAAATTATCCCGTGCAATTAATGCTTTTGCAGGCTGATCAACAGTTCAATAGCCTATTTTGGATACTACTAAACCGGTTTTAACAGCCTAGACACAAAGTTCCTTTGATATATTGAAGCTATTGAAAGCAGAATTCGGATTTTCAAAGAGGAACACGCTAATTAATTGTCAGAAATGCTGATTCGTTTGATCCAAGTTTCTGATTTGAGTTACGAGTGCATTTTATTACCATATCGTATACCTGGTACGAGCGAACGCACGTTGAAGCAAAGTTTTCCGCTTTCGATGCACGCCAGGAAGTAGAATTGTGCAACGTTCTTCAATCATAAGCATTAGTTTCATCTCTGATTTTCATAATTTTATGATAGTAGGGAATTTTGTTTGCAAAAGTGCAGTCACACTCAAAGCATCTAGACTGTTTTAAATAACAGTAATAACAATTGGCTGTATTTGAGATAGGGTATGTAATCTTAAGGTATATGGCATTAGTATTATCCTATAGAACTCAGGTGTTTAAACAGCATTGGTAATGTGTTAAATTGAAAATGCCACTGCATGAGGAATTGTAGACAACCTCGGGGGTTTTCAGTAATTGACTCTACATTTCAATCTCCTAATTCATTTGCAGTTTCAGCAATTGTCATACTCTTATCTATTATGTACTCTTGATACCGTAGAGACTTGCAGAAATTGGGTAGACATTCACACCAACTCAAGGATCTGAAATGATAGCACATGACTTGAACGCGGGAGCTTTACAGGCTTCCGGTGTAATCATATACTAAATTAAATATATAGAATTGTCATACCCATCTGTATGCCCTAAAGCAGATTAGCAATTAAATGTAGGACTAAAGGAACGATTTAATTAAATTAATCCTTAGACTTTGCCCGGAAGGGTCATGTACTCTGGAGTTTACCTACGCTCAGTGCAGCACAAGTAATAGCATATCCTGTCGTTTTGAGGGGAAATCTCATTATATTCGGTTAAAGAATAGATTGTCTTAGGAGTAAATTGGAGGCTTCAAACAAATAGATACTTCGACCTTTCAGGACCACCATATTAATGCTTCGATCTCTCAAAGTTAATGGTATTTTTGCCCTAAGGTTGGGGCTGTGACGCAAGTCATTGTGTACACGTTTTGCAGGCTGCTTGTACAATTTGGCTTGCAGAGCACATTGTTAGAGGTCATTTGATTGGCTGTAAAACGAGTTTGCAAAAAGAAACAATTTGAGAAGCAGCTGCAAACCGCCATTAAACCATATTGGTTGTTGGATTTGATGACCCGACCTGCAATTCTTGAAATTTCGAGGCCGAACTTCAATTGGCAAAGGGAGTATGTTAAATATCAGTGACTCACGTGAACACTGAAAGGTTGAAATTAGTGTCATAAACAGGTATCGCTGCCCAGGGATAGCTGCGTGGTAGAACTACTAGAAATCAGAAACTCGGTGGTTCGATCCCCGCCCTGGCACTTTACTTCAGCTTTTTCAGTCCTGATATCATTTGTTCTCAATTACATATTCTAAACTTGAACTTTGAAAGCTTGAACTTTATCGTCATTTTATAGTCTAAATAATAATCTCCCCATCAGAAGTATTAACATGAAAACGCAGCTTTAAGGACTAGTCATCAAAAAGTTGGGACAAAGCTAGGCAGAGGAATGGGGTCTTTCCCATTATCCCCCCCCACAGCTCCGAAAAAGTACCGAAGGAGCACAATTCGACTGATTGAGTTGAAATTTGGTAGGGGTAGGTTTTCGGACTTGCTGATTTCAAAAATGCAAAAATTTTAAAATTTTAAAAAATTTTTAAATCTTAGTTTGGTAAGGGGGGACCAAGGGAAACCGAAAAATTTTTTGTCCATGATTTTGCTGAAAACTTGCACATAGAGGTTTTCTGGGGCGCTGATCACGAATCTGAAATCGGTTTTTCGATTCAGCTTTTCGTTAGCTCAGGATAAGCTTACATCTTAAGCTTACAACTTTAGCCCATATTTAGCTTGAAATGACTTGACAGATAGTGTAATAAAGGTTTTCAATAAACTATTACACTATGTGTCTGACACTTCATGAAAAGTCAGAAATTGCGTGACACTTCATGAAGTGCCCAATTACACTATGTGACTACGACATATATATTAGTTCCAATTCCAAAACCTGAAACGTCTACTCTCTGTTCTGATTGATGACTCATGGTTTATATTCAACTTTTTCTCATCTCAGCAAAGATTTCTCACATACATGGAACTTAGGAAAAACATGTCATACTATACATACAAATGCTGAATAGTTTAAACTTTATTTCCGATATAAAGATAAATTAAGTTTCCCGTGGTTTTTAAAAAAAATCTTCAATGTTTTACACGTACATTGCCTGTAGTAAACAAGTGAGAGCTCTCTTACCAAATAATTAGCTGCTCAGCAGGTTTACAATTATCTAAATGTCCGTCCAGCGAAATCTAAACCTTTTGTAGAAAATATTGCTTGTTAAGCAACAAATCTTGACTCAACCTAGATTCGTAGCCAAGAATACTTGGCGCATACAGGTTAAGAAGGCAAAATGTCAACAAGGGTAGACATTCTAATTACCGTGAACTAGTTCCTTCTGCATACCAGGACATAATTTATTCAACATTAACTTATTTGGCAAATTGACTTTGTACTGAGACGAGATTTTACTGTGATAGGATGAAACGCAAAGGTCCTCAGTGCTGACGCAACCGGGTATATAGTAAACAGAACTTTCCTTTGAGGTAAACACTAGAAAGATACTTTTTCTTAGCTAAAGCCAACTTCTTAGCTGTAAGCAGTTGCAAAAGTGCGCAACTGATTTATGAATAATAAGAGGAGTAAGTTATTATATGAGTAATTATCTAATAACATCGTCTTTATTTAGTGAATTATCACTTTATCACAATTAACATTGATAAGGGCTGATAAAGGCGAGGTCCTAGGCAGAGTCATTATATTGTGCAATGAGGGCTTTGATTTCATATGTTTTCCTTTTTAATGGAATGGAATGAACAACCGCCCCACAGTGCACTCTGGTTTTTCCATATATACATAGATACGTATATATGCAGCTTAAGAAGATCTAGAGTATACCACACTGTGGACCCTCCTCTAGGACTGCATTAGTTCGGCCATAAGCCCTACTACTCACATCAGCAATAAAAAATACAATACCACATCCACAATCATACATTCAGCAGCCTAGCTCAGATGCCCCTCGAACTAATGCAGTCCACAACTCTTTGCATATCGTCTTTTAAGTAAATTTTTTCATAAAAGACAACAAAGAGCTGACCCCTGGCGTAGGTATGCTGCATCTCGCCTACGTAGCCTACCCATTCTAACTCGTGGGAACTAGACCACAGGAGCCACGAACTTAAGACCATAGATAAGTGATTATATCAGGCTACTGACAATCTACTGTCAATCAATTCAAGCGGAGAGAAGCGTATAAATGTATATATATATTTCTAACATATACACGTATACGTATACAAAAACTACGTATATATATAAGTTAAAAGCAAGTAGCTCAAAGACTAGTACTTTATTTGTCAAAAATTCGCAGGACCCGACTCCTGTGGGGAGTCTGCAGCATACCCATTCATTCCATTCTCCCTCCCTGGGTCCATTTACTGAATAATCTCGCAATCACAACTAAACACATCCACCTACCAGGGGGCGTCAAAAAAAAGAAAAAAAAGAAAAAAGCAAGAGTGTTGGGTCCAAGAACACTAATTACAAGCAACATTACATACTTACGCACAAAAGCATCGTGAGCAAAAATAGAAAATTACAAACGAACAGAGGAGTGCACTGAGGAAGGGTTATTACAGGTGCACATAGGTACATTATACACGTACCACAAGGCGCACCTTACATCCATGTTACCCAAATTACAAAAGAGGAGTTTTAACCACGTTTAGGTTAGTAAAAACTAGTTTCAATGATTTACCCTCGAACAAATGGACCAAGTAAGTTTGTGTTTCTGTCCAGACGGATCTTGAAAGTTGAAATAGTAGGTGAAGCTACAATTTCAGTGGGAAGACTGTTCCAGATCTGACATATACGGTGATGAAAAAATAGTCGGTTTGAAGGCGTACATTTCGTGACCCGATGCAAAGTCAATGCATGTGACCTATTCCCAGTATCATTAGCATAAGCAAAGAGCAAATGAAAAGGAATATCAATAAGATTATGAATAATTTTATACAGACAGCACAGATCAGCCTTTAACCTTCTTAGTTCTAGAGAATCCAAATCAAGTTCACGCAGTCTATCAGCATATGACAAGTGTGACAATCCAGCTGTCCTTTTAGTAAATGAACGTTGAACCGACTCAATTGATCTTATTTCTCTCAAAAATCTCGGACTCCATACTTCAGTTGCATATTCAACAATGGGTCTAACATAAGTTGTGAACATTTTCTTCAAAAATTCACGATTCCTACATTTAAAAGCTCTAAATATCAAGCCTATCCTTTTAGCTGCTTTAGCACGAACTTTTGCTACATGTACTGAAAAGTCTAATCTTTCATCCATAAAAACACCTAAGTCAGACACATTTTCGGTAACTGGTAATCTTACACCGCACAAAACATAATTCACAGGCAATGTAAAATTATTTCTAGATACCCCATAAGGAATACAACACAACACAGTACATTTGAGCGCAGAAATAGTTAGTTGCCAATCTGTACACCATTTCTCAATTTTATATAAGTCATCTTGCAAGAGTTGCTGAGAATCTTTCATTCCTTAGAAATGAAATGAAGTTATACGAAATTTTATGATATGCTCAGAATTTAAAAGTACGTGTTAGAAAGTTGTAATACATTATCTGCAAATCCGCACGAATTGAACTGAGACTTTATGATTATTTATCTGACTCAGCCTTTCCGCTTTTTAACAAAGCAACCGGTTTTGGGAAGCTTCCTGAGGCGTGATGCTGTTGCCATCTTAGTAGCAGTATTATTGTATGTCAACCTAGGGTAGCCAGGTTAATTTTCAAAATAGGACGATTGTATGTCTTGCAGGAAAACAACTGCTTATTTTGTTTGATTGCTTATTTTTGTTTGAAGCTATGTAACGTTTGAAAAACGTGTTTCTCAACTATATATATATATATATGTATATATACGTATATATATATATATATATATATATATATATATATAATTGTATATATATATGTATATATATTATATATATATATAAATGTGTGTGTGTATGTGTGTGTACGTGTGTGTGTGTGTGTGTCTGTGTGTGTGTTGTTGGTGCCTCGTTTGTAGAGAATAGGAACTAGCTTTTGGTTCTGGGGAATGCTTAGAACTATTTTCGATGCCATCAAAGTCCCGCACGAAGAGCTTGCATGGTTTGCTGACGACGACTTCTCATTATTTTTAGAAGTAAACGTTCTCATTTCAGGTCAGAAGTTACATCTAATCTAGAGCACCAAGCACACTTCTTGGTAATGCTGAACTTTACATCTGGTACCAAAGACTACTTGCTCAGTGCCAGCATTTTATGGCGGTAACTTATGCAATAGATAAGACATAACACTACCAGATGTTGCAGTCAACAAGGACCGCAAAACAGCAGACCTACGTTGCAAAATCCAAAGCGCAGAAATTCATCCTTTTCAAGATGATATTATCTCAGTTCGAGCTTTGCTGATAGACTGACTGTCCCATTACGATTCATTTAACTTTAACTTTAAGTTCTACATAATCGAAGACCCCATTAAATCATTTGCCGTCAAACCAAACTGCTTTCATCCAAGCTGTGCAGAACCTTTTTGAACAGAGCCCTAACATCCGGTTACCGCAAGCGCAACAGAGACTGCTGGCTTCGGTTCGATAAATTGATTTGTGTTTAATGAACAGATAATACACGGTCAAAAATTCAAGCCTTTTACACCTTTGGAGTGTGGAGCTGATGGCATGTTAAGGACGCATATACTCCTCTCCTGATTTCTAAACGTTTTTTATTGCATGACATACATTAGCTCTACAATAGCAAGCAACCGTTAACATTTCAGTTGGCTGCACAGTTGAATAACTTGGCCGTTTATGATTCTATTACTATAATTATTACAGTGATTGCTAGCGTTGTGCTCAATAGCATATTAAACTGTGACTAAGCGAGCATAATTCATCATGAGCTAAAACAGATAGCAAACGTTAACTTTCATGGGTTTTACCAAAATTTTAACGCACAGGTAATAAACATTAGAAAAAGATTAGAAAAAGTTTCTCTAACAACAGTCTAGATTTTACAATGTAATGACTTTGGTTAGCTACAGCAAGCAGCTGAGATTTTTGATAAGGTGAACAGCTATGTATGTGTTACTATGAGTTTTAACAAGCAAAAGCTTTATCAAAATGAACTTGTTTTGACCATATTTGCGGTAAATATAGGCCTGCTGCGAGTTAGACAGAATATACATGCTGAACCAAAAGTTTACGATAGGAAGGACACTCAGCATTTTCTAAAGTGTTTGGCTTGCAATATGCTCAAAACGTCAAGGTCGAAACCTCGGGGGAGAGGGGAAGCCGCTCAGCGTGCAAACTTTTTACGTTTACGTTATCTAAACATGGACGTTTTCGACAAATAGCTTTAAGTACGATTATTTTTATATCACTATGTGAAGAGATCTTTTCAACGATATAAAGATTAGTTTAGCGCTCAAAGTTTATTTCTGTGAATAATGTGGTTTCATGGATTCTGCTATTCGAAGTTCACATTTGAAAGTAACACTACTACTTGTGGTAATAGATCGTATCATCGCGGTCTGCAGCATCTAAAAGCAGACCTCTCAAGATTTCGTTACAAATTGCAAAACCGCCACACTCTCTAATATATTTCTTCTGAAATCCATGTTGTGAACGATTCTATTCCGTCTTCACATTTGTGCGTATGTGGAAAATTGAATGCGGACTGAAGGAGACTTTGGCGCTGCCGCTGCGACAGTACTGGAGAACCTGCTTCATTGAAAAACAAACTGTTAAGTGTAGGGGGTTGTAACAGGTTTTATATCTGCGCAAGTCTTTTGCTTTGACATAACACATCACTCGAAAGTTTCTTGTTTTTGCAAAAATCTAATTTGCATATCATCAACATCCAGAATGCAGTATGTATATTTCACAGGAAAGACTGTGAATATCATTATGTATGTGGTAAATTACCTCTAAAACCGATTATAGTAGATCTGCTGCGTCGTGACGCCCCAGGAAAAACAAACTGCTGTATGAAAGTCTTCCACTTTAGATTAATTTCAAGTGAATTAGTCTGAACAGTTAATATTCTCAGCAGGTTGACTTGTCGCTGGATAATTTAAGAAATCTGGTTCTCGGATAGATGTAAATAGTTCGAATGTGTGCATCTATAAATCGCTTAACATAAAATTTGAATATAGGATTTGAACATAAAATTACATTATTAAATATGTATGCTTTAGCTACAACTTTATGCAAATTGAGATCTTAACTGGTATTTATTTTGCATTAAAAATACTAAAAATCAACTCATGCTGAATCTAATAACACAAATTATGGCAATTTTTTTATAAAGTAGTGTGTATTCCTACGGATAGCTTGCTAACTTGGATGCTAGAGATATTCGGTCATTCAATCAGTTGAATAATTATGCAGCGAAGCATTTAGGCCAAGCTAGTTTCAGTATTGCAATCAGTGGCTGCGGCATGAGGTAGAAAAAGTTCCTGAAAGAACTTAACTTAGCCCATTTGAAAGGTTTTAGGCATGACATTACGAAACGTCGCATCCACAGGTGGACAAGGGGGGGGAAAGGGGGGGGAAATTTCCCCCCCCCTCGGCGAAGTCGCCCACAAGGGGTCGCGAAATTGCTCCCACAAGGGGTAAGAAAATTGGCCACAAGGGGTCAGAAAATTGCCCAAAAATTAGGTTTCACGACTAAAATTTCCAAAAATTTTCCGGCTTCGCCGGAATTTTTCACTTAAAATTACTATTTTTAGCTAAAAAACGTCGAAAACACGCGTTTTGGCTAAAAAAATCGCTGTTTTTTGTTAAAAAATGGCAAAAATCGCTTAAAAATCGCTTTAAAAAGTACCCCCAGGAAAAATCGCTCTCACAAGGGGTACCCAAATTTGCTTCCACAAGGGTCAGTGAAATTTGACCTCCCGTTCAGGTATGGTCGCATCACGTAGGAAATCGTCAGCTGCCAGTCTTCTTTTCGGATGCAGTACTTTCCTGTTGCCACGGAGTACAGTGCTTGATCAAGCTGGTAAGTTAGCGGCTGGATCGCGCATATTTTTTCCAATATGTTCTGATGGCCGAAGTCTTATAGGAGAATTTCCTATCTCAATATGAACGTTTTCCAACACTGTAGAAACCTCAACTGCGTTATTGAAGCAAATAAACTTGGTAATTTTCTTAATAAAATCGATCATAAGATTAGAAGGTGGCATTCCGCGGCAAATCATACTAGAAGCGACCAAAAGCGATGCAGCGACAAATAAATCTGCACCAGGTAAATTTTAATGTCAGATTTTCATAAGCCCACATGTCTTTGTACGAATGAAAACAAAAAAGTCTCCTCTGAATTGAGTGGATAAAATAGGAAAATCATTGATCTGGCGTTTTCCAAATAATTTTAGCAGACAGCCCAGTCCTGTGGAATCATAACTCAAGGCTCCATTGTGAGTTTTCTAGTCTTTATGTATTCTAAAAGAGCTCAGATACCTTGGTCGGTTCAGCGCACATCAGATATCACAACAACAAGTGGTGAAATCTTAGCCACTGCAATTTGCATATCTATTGCACAAACCTTGACTAACACATACAATATTGACTGCACAGCTTTATTAAATAAATTAAACAGTAATTCGAATTTTTTATAAAATGTATGTCAACCAGGCGGTTTCTTTTTCCTTAAGTAGAAACATAACACTTCGGACGATTCAAAAACATTAGGACATTATACCAAAGTATTGGTTTCCAGACATGTGCAGGATGGAAAGTTCTGGAGGGGGGGGGGGTGAGCCGGCGGCCGAAGGACGCCGGAAAACCGGATTTTTTCGGTTTTTTGCCCAAAAAACCGGAAAAATCCGGATTCTGGGGGGGTGAGGGACCCCTCTGGGGGGGGGTGAGGTCCAGGTCTGGGGGGGGGGTGAGGTCCAGGTCTGGGGTGGGGGGTGAAACCCGCCCCAAAGCCCCCAAGCACATGTATGTTGGTTTCCTCCGAAAGAAGGACCCGCTTTTCGCGCAGCGAGTTTAAGCGCTATGTTTAACATTTCTGCGATCAGTCCCGAACTTTTTCCATATGTCCTCCATGTCATTGCACAAAAAAGACTTTGTGAAAACAGTCTAGATACGGCTGGGATGTAATATAACATCACAAAAAATGTATAATTCCTGTGGCCTATATATGGCTTTTGCTATACTGTCTAGGGACAAGAAACTAAATTAACAATGAAACAACTAAAGTCTGACACAAAAATAAAAAATGTACTGCATTCAATATTCATCAGAGCCTCGTAACGTTATATATTTTCAGAATCTTCATGATGAGAAAAATATTTATTGCACAAACCTTGTTTAAGGTGGTGATTCCTTTTGGGCACATATTATTGATTGACGGTTCAAATCAAGATGAGATTTGATGAAACTTCCAAAATAAGTTCTTTTAGCATTCTAACACCCTCCGCGCAATCCCGCTTCAAAAATTTGACGTCTCCGTTCAGGGTGGTTTTTGTCAATTTTTGACAGTTAGGTAGTCCCTGTACAGCTATGATTATATTCATTCGAAAGATCGTGTTGAGCTCTACATTTTTGCTTTTAAAGTATCTTTCTAGCTTTTCGCTATCGTGAGATATAGTCGATTTTCCTATTTTGGCGTTGAAAACTTGTCATTTTTGCAGAAATCAAATAATGCGCCATTTCTTGAGCTACGTAAGCCGTAAAATTAAACGACGGGTGTCAATTTGAAGGCCTCGTCGAGACCAATTATCTATGACATTATAATCTTCTAACTGCAATCCTGTACGCTACTATCATAGAAAATGTAGTTTTTGCAAAAACATGACCAAATTTTTTCCAGCGATTGTGGAGCATTTACTATGCAAGCTAGATGGTTGCCACTTACTGGACGTGTTTTACACTAAAATACCCAGGGACCCTTTTTTAGTTGTCCCGATTGCTGCTTTCTAGCTAAAGTAGTCGCTTGCCGAAGTTGGGAAAAGTAGGCAAAATCCAGGTTGCGCATACATTTTAGCTAATTTCTTTATAACGAAGGGCGGTTTCATGATAACTAAAAAAAGGGTCCCCAGCTATTTGATAGTGGAATCGAATGATATGGCCGATGCCTCACGAAAAAATTTACTTTAGTCTGCAAAAAATCTGGAAGATTAAATTACTTCGAAAATGCAGTAAAATAATTTCCAAGAACTAAAGTTAGTTTTGTTGTATTCACTAGAAAGAGCACATGTTAAGCTGCATTTTGATATAAAAATGGCTTCTTAACTCCAAACAATGGTTGAGTAATAATGGTTCAAAGTTGATGTCTCCAAAAGGAATCACCACCTTAACACACACAATATTGACTGCACAGCGTTATTAAATAAATTAAACAGTAATTCGAATTTTTTATAAAATGAATGTCAACCAGGCGGGATCTTCTTCCTTAATTAGAAACATAACTCTCCGGACGATTTAACAACATTCGCGCAGCGAGTTTTACGAGTTTAAACGATAAGTTTAACATCTCTGCGATCAGTCCCGAACTTTTTTCCATATGTCCTCCATGTCATTGCACAAAAAGTCTTAGTGAAAACAGACTAGATACAGCTGAGATGTAATATAACATCACAAAAAATTTATAATTCCGCTGGCCTAGATATGGCTTTTGCTATACTGTCTAGGGACAAGAAACTAAATAAATAATGAAACAACTAAAGTCTGACACATAAATAAAAAGTGTACTGCATTCAATATTCATCAGAGCCTCGTAACATTATATATTTTCAGAATCTTCATGATGAGAAATATTAAAAAATGCCAAATATTTTTTATTTGGGCTTTTCCGGAATATACGTGACAAAACCTTTTTCAGCAAAGTCTTCTCATGTGAAAGCACGCAGAATGATGTAACAATGAAAAAATTGTTTAACGTTTGAATTTTTATTAGCATTTTTCAATTGTCAGAATACCTTTGATTTTTGCCGAATTGATAAAAATCATTTTTCAAAGTTTGAAAGTTGGTTTTTTCGAGAAATTACCAATTTTGAGTAAACATTCAATATCCTGATATTGATGAATTTTAGTCTTGCTGAGTCACTCTTAATGCTGCCATCTTTGCTGAATCCAAAGGTGTTAAAATGTTGCCGCTGCTACGCATGTTGCGAGTGCTGCACATTTTCGAAGATTTGCTATTGTTTCAACAGGAGTTTGAAGAATCAGTGCACCAGTGTATTTGAAACGCCATAAGTGTCCTAATTTTCGGAGGGAAACGATATCTATACACCATTTTTTGAGTACATTCCGATCACTACATGTATTAACTATGTAATTAACAAAATGACTTCTTCTTAAAGAATAACCGCAATTGTTTATTTTTCATTAATAACTTAAAGAGTCGTTTTCGCATGAGGTTACGAAAGCTTTAGACGTTCTGAAAAATATAGGTTGTGTCAATAGACCTTTCGTCGGTAGACGTTAGGGGCGTTAGACGTTTTGAATTTAGACGTTTTGATCGGGAACTTTCCATTCCCACTTGTGGCCGAATTTTTCTGGTTACAAATGTTACAGTAACACATTTCTGTTTTATCACATATCATATTTTGTCACATATCAATTTCATATTAGCACATGCTTGAAAAGCATCTTAATAGTTCCTATTTATTATTTACTGTCAATTTCATATAGTTGATACCTGCATTTTGTACTGACAAATGTTATCACTTGAACTATTCTATTGTCGTATGTCGTACAAAGAAGTTTCAGTTTGTAATCCCAATTTAATATGAACTGACGTTCTCCAATTATTACTTACAGATAGATATTCCTCGCACATCGCAACTTTGTAAACTCTTCCACGAGTTGAAATTCTGAAATTGTCCTCTTTGACGCAGATCTGAAATCGGAGGGATTGTTTCCAGTGTCAGTATTTTCCAATGACATCTAAACTAATTCAAGCCAAATACAAAGTTAATAAAAATATAGGAAAAAGTAACTAAGTAAAGTAAGTATTAGTAACTTCTAAAAACACAAAACCATGTCCTAAAAACATGAATACATGCACTAATCCGGCGGACTGGATATGACCGGTATGCGTTAACCGCATACCCTATAAAATGTAGGGAAATGTAACTTAACATAACATACGTCATTTGCTTTCACATAATTAAATATTTCATCTGATTTGTTATATAGCACAATGGATTGGAAATGTGATTTACCAATTTTAAATAGCTTTGATTAGCTTATTCAAATTAATAACAAGGTCACAAATTGTAGCAGAAGTGTTACTTTAGAAAACACTGGAAATTGATTCTAGCGCGCAAAAATGAAACTTTTGCTGTCACTTCGCAATGCGTTACGTAGTTTAGAGAGCTAATAGACAGATAATTATGTAGCCGCTATCCTTCTGTAAATTGTACAGGTGTGTACCTAATTTGTACAGCTGCTCCACGCTTTTCCTCTTGAGGGTTTCCATTGCTGGTCAAGCAACATTTAATCGACAGGTTATCATTTAAAACATCACTGTTTTAGTTAGCAGAATCGTAGCAGAAGTTTGCCTGGTTTAAAGCTGTAGACACGAAACGTGGTTCTTTCCGAAAATCGGTATCAGGTCTGTCAGCACGATCTATAGATTATGTCCAAATTTGTAGTGCTGCTTCTACTGCTTCTACTTTGTAGTTCTACGGTTTTTATTGGATTTTTTACAATTGATCTTCAAATCTTTGTAGCTATTAGTAAACGCAATATTAATGTGGTATTTTTAACTGGAAATTTGATTTATACTTTAACTTTCTTGCGAATAGGCAATCAGTTTAGTACAGAAGGTTCATTATAGTGAATTAGTGCCACTGTATTATATTGTATAATGGCCTGTATAATATTGTATTCTATAATGAAATAGTGCTACTGTAGTTCAACGGGTTTACTGTCCTAATGCCTTCGCTCCTTTACCTTCTCTTTGCCAAAACACGAAATCATTCTTCTACATACGTTAATTAGTCAAAACTCGGAGTCACTCATTTACCTACAAATAAATCCTCCAAAACTAAGAATCACTCTCCTTCCTATAAGTTAATCTTTCAAAACTAAGAATCACTTCTCCGTCTTGCGTACACTACCGTAAAGCTTGTCGAAGAGATGTTTATTTATGTTGACGCAAACCTGTTTAGTTTAAAATTTATATATATATATATATATATGCTTCCCGACGCATTTTTGTTTCACTGGTGATTAAACTCTAGGTTCTTAGGTTTCATTTTAATTCAGCTTGAGTCATATGCTTTGTTTAAGCCAATAACTCTAGCTTGTGTTGAACGAAAAGCTAACTATAAAAAGAACTTGAAAATCGTATTATGGAATCCAGAAAAAAACTTTAACAACTTTTCAGCAGGAATGAAATTATGAATTTGAAAAGATTTTGGTTCCCTTTGGCCAATTGGAAAACTTAATTTAGGGTTTTCAAACGGACGACCCATTTAAGGTGACTCCCATGGATAACTACTAAAATCTTGTTCTAGAATTTCCGATTCATGAAGCTTGGGTTTAATGCTTTTTGATCCTTCCATTGATCCGCTTGGAATTTGAAATGAAATCCAAATTTACGCTGATTTCTGGATAATGACCTGGCTGATCAGCCTTTGAAGGGTATTTGCATTTAATGTATTACACAACAATATGTTTCCGATTTTTATTACCAGAAATTTCGATGGAAAAGTTGAAAATGCTACCAGAATTTGAAGTAATCAACGAATAATTTAATTGTCTAATTGTATAACGTAATTTCACAAATACCACGCAGGACACACTGTAGTACAGAATGTGAAATTCAGTAAAAGAAAATAGTTTTAACAGTAGTATTTTATACATATGACATAAAGAGGAAAGCTTCATTTTTATGATTTTACGGAAACATACTTTCTTTTATTTGTTCTTATCTAACATTTATGACAAATTTAAGAGTAAGAGTTTTTAGGAGTCTGCTTTGTAAGGTGGTGGGAAATAACTTAGAAATCTTTAATCATTGGTCTTCTGACATTTTTCTTTATTTTGTTTTGAAAATCATACAAACGATATTGTTGAGGAGCCCCGTGTAGTAAAGCGACTCTACATGTCGTTTACATAATATCATCTCATGACCACAAAATTATTTTACCTAACAACCAGGCCCGCACCCAGGATTGACCCCTTGAACCCCCCTGGGTGCGGCCTTGCTAACAACAACCAACTATGGCATTGACTATCAGCTTAAATTCAGAGGCTTGGTGCTTGCGTGGTTTACATGCGAGAATTTAGTCTGACATTTGTTGGAGGAAAATTTTCATCTGACAAAGTCAGACGAAAGTTTGATAGTGTAAACCCCCCTTAATGAAAGGTTCACAATGTTTGCAGAAGAAATACCGCAAGTGCACATTAAAGATGTACTGTAGCAGACAGATAGCGAAGTTAGGCACTTCTAGAAGTGTGTAGTCATTTTGGACACTTCGCAAAGTGCCTAGACACATTGCGAAAATTTTGTCAGAGTGGTGTGTTTGTGCAATGTGTCTAGGCACTTCGCGAAGTGTTTAGACTACATTAGACACATGCAGAAAATTTCATTTGTCATGATCTTTATATGCACCTAAAAGTATATTACTGTAATACAAGTTGCTTGCTGATAAGAATGTTCCAGCGCTACATTTAGGCTGTCTATTACTGTTAAACCTAATGTTTGTCGAGTCCTCCATTGTTTGAGCTAAGAAAGCTGCTTGTCAAAATATGTGTCAAAATCTTCAAAATATGTGATTATTTTGGTAATGTTACGGATTAGTTTATTTTCCTTATGCATAGATACATAAAGCACACATCCAAGCACGCGTAATTGTACATAAATAAACCGTAATTTTGATACCGTAATTATGTATGTAATGTAATGTAATGTAATAATATGTATGTATTAATATGTAATGTAATGTAATGTAATGTAATGTAATGTAATGTAATCATATTTATGTACAATTACATTATTTATGTAAAATGTACATAAAAAGCCAAAATTAGTTTCGTAGCAGCCGTTATAAAGACAAAATGTTAAGCTACTACTTGATATAGAAATAGAGCTCTTAAGCTACTACTTGATATAGAAATAAAGCTCAGAGTAATGAATGAGCAATAATGGCTCAAAGTTGACGTCTTCAAGAGCACTCACCACCTTAAGGTGGTGATTCCTTTTAGAGACATCCACTTTGAACCGATGTTACTCACTCATTTCTTGAGTTAAGAAGCCATTTTTATATCAAAATGGAGCTTAACATTTTCTCTTTCTAATGAATACAGTAAACCAAACTTTAATTTTTGGAAATTATTTTACTGCATTTTTGAAGTAATTTAATTTTCCAGATTTTTTGCAGACTAAAGTAAATTTTTTCATGAGGCATCGTCCACATCATTCGATTCCACTATCAAATAGCTGGGGACCCTTTTTTAATTATTATGAAACCGCTCTTCGTTAGAAAAAAATTAACTAACATGTATGCGCAACCTGGATTTTGCCTACTTTTTCCAACTTTGGCAAGCGACAACTTTAGCTCGAAAGCAGCAATCGGGGCAACTAAAAAAGGGTCCCTGGGTATTTTTGTGCAAAACACGTCTAGTAAGTGGCAACCCTCTATCTTGCATAGTAAATGCTGCACAATCGCTGGAAAAAATCTGGTCATGCTTTTGCAAAAACTACATTTTTTATGATAGCAGCGTACGGGATAGCATTTAGAGGAACATAATGCCACGAAGAATTGGCCCCGACATGACCTTCACATTGACACCCTTAGTTTAATTTTACGGCTCGCGTAGCTCAAGAAATGGCGGATTATTTGATTTCTGCAAAAATGACAAGTTTTCAACGCCAAAATAGGAAAATCGACTATATCTCACTATAGAGAAAACCTAGAAAGGTGCTTCAAAAAGCAAAAATATAGAGCTCAACAAGATCTGTCGAATGAATATAATGATAGCTATGCAGCTACTGTCTAATTGTCAAAAATCGGCAAAAACCGCCCTGAACGGAGACGGTAAAGTTTTGAAGCAGGATTGCGCGGAGGGTGTTAGAATGCTAAAAGAACTTATTTTGGAAAGTTTCATCGAATTTCATCTTGATTTTAACCGTCAGCCAATAATATGTGCCCAAAAGGAATCACCACCTTAAGGTGATGGTTCAAATTCGCGTATTTTGTGCTTTAACAGCATAATTGTCGTTTAAATTCATTCAAATTTGCTACATTTGAGTCAGTTAGTCTAGAAAACATGTTAGAAAAGTCGCGGCGTGAAAGTATTCTTCAATTCCTAACGGTTGAAACGATAAAAAGAATTGAATTTAACAGCAAAAATTGAATTTCTACTAGGTGCAAAAATGACCATACTTCGAAAAACAAATCTTGCTGGATGCTTATTTTTCTTGAATCGAAAGACAATTCGTGAAACCATGAAAACAAGCAATAATCCCAAAAGCTCGCTTCTAAAGCCGTTTTCCTACTGCTTGCATGAGTTGAGAAAAATCCCTGTTCAAAGATTATTTTTGTGTTATTACATGTTGAAGTCGAACAGCTAAATTGAGACAGCCGTGGTTTGCCGAGTTGTAACAGGCACATTCTAAGCTTTAAAATGGTATGAAATAATCGATGAACTCCAAAAATTGAGTCCAAGAGTTTACAGTCATTGAACGTTTGGGTAATTACACGATCCAACACCTTAATTGCGCTAAGCTTAGCACAGAGTCTTTCCTAAGCTCTAACTGATACTAACTTTGCTACCGGACTCCAATAATTGAGCAAAATACAACCCCTATAAGTTTCCTGCAATAAATTCTCTAACCTATACTTGAATATATATTCACAAATCTTAGAAATTCTGAAGTTAGAAATTTAGACATTTTTATTTGATATATAATTTACTACATATTATTTGGTTTTTTAAGATCCTGGGTGTTTCAAGTCGTTGACAGTGATGAGGACATCTCCTACGGTGAATTGTGGGATAGCAGTGGTGAAGAATCAGAATCTGGCTAGAACGTTACGGACTGAAGCAGAGAAGGATCGCTGAGCAGCCCGAGATGAAGACTTAGGAATGGAGGACTAAAGACGATTTGATAGGTGAAAAAATTATTTTGTGAAATGTTTGCTGGGTTTTTTCTTGTCAAAACTTTTTGCGTAGAGAAGAGGCATCGATATCTAGTTAGTACAAATTTTTTGTACCATTGTTGAAAAGTCGTTTCTGATGCTGAACTAACCAATAAAAATTAAAAAAAGGACAATTCGGGTTGCTAAACTGAAAAAACTCGATCTAATTGCTTGAGGGGTCCTCTTCCGCCCTGTAGGAAAAAGCCAGTCGTATTGTATTTCTTGTTAAAACATAATAATTAAAATTAAACATTAAATTTTATTTCAGCGTTATATTGCTATTATTCAGGTTTAGTCCTTTGGCTTAAGGTGGCTTAAGGTGCTGGTATCCTTTTGTGCAGTGCTTTTGTGGTGATTTTTCGAAACGCTATAACTTTCGCAATTTTGGGAGTTGGAAAGAGTTTTATACATAGTTTTAAAGCTTATAATCTGTGCATTAACATGAGCTTACGAAACTAGCAAAATTGGCAAGAAAATAGCAAAAAGTTCCGACATGCTGACATCTGAAACACTGATTATAGACCAAAAATTTTTGAACATCGATTTCTCAAAACTGTAGAATCGCCCAAAATTTTTTCTTGTGCCATGATATGAAGGACATGTGGGCCGAGGGACATTTTTTTGGATTTGGCTCAACAAGTCTCTGTACTGCAGGAAATCCGGCAAATGCACGATGACACGAAATTTCGCAACTTTCTATTCAGTTTTCTCACAACTGGAGATGTGTTAGCTCAAACCAAGAAAAATGTCCCTCCGCAATAGGGCGAATTTTGATTCAGCCAAACATCACGCGAATCCATTGGGCAGTTTATTAGAAATCAATGTTCAAAACAAAATAATCGCAGTTTTACCAAAATGGTTTTTCGACGAATTCTCTAGCTTAAAGCAACGAACTCTAGCGAATAGGTATTGATAAAATGCGCAATTGGACGGCGTATCGATTGAGTATAAATAAGCCGAAATTGTCTGTAAGATTTGGCTGTAATTTTGAAAAAACTGATTTCTTCGAAAATGGCCATTTTTTGACCCCAAAAATCGTTTTTTTGCTTATACTGACTTAACCACTGGAGACAGCTCAAAGGTTGTAAAAGCCAAAATGTTCAACTTGGTGCTCTCTTTCGAACCATAACAACCAGTCCGGTGTATCGACTATGTACTGAGAGAATAATGGCAAAAACCAAAACTTTCTTGTCTTTGCACATAAAATGCGGGACTGGTCCCAGCGTGTTAAAGAGCACTAAAGTGACATATCTGGAACGTTTCATCTACTTTCATGAAGAATTGAAGCTTGTAGGGTCGAATTTACACAAAGCGATACCAGCACCTTAAGTAGACTTTAAGAGAAAAATTGGGTTGAGCGCTAGATGTCGAATAGATTCAATAGCTTTAATAGCTTTAAGGTAATTCTTATCAGCAAAGCAAGCTTGTGTAGATAGCTGTGCGGGGTAGTGTTGTTTTGATTCGCATGTTTGAGTTTTGATTTGATTTTTGATTTTTTATCAAAACCGCCGCAGTTTTGATTTGATTTTTGATTTTTTATCAAAACTGGCGGAGTTTTGATTTGATTTTTGATTTTTTATCAAAACTTCTACAGTTTTGATTTGATTTTTGATAAATCAAAACTCAAATAATTTTGATTTTTGATTTTTGGTACAGTTTTTTAGATCCACAGTTTTGTGAGACGTATGGCCACTGCCAGATACTTGTGGGCCCCTGTCACTTTACTTTCCTAGTATGACGATAAGGCAGAGTTGGATCCGGGTCCATATTATCAGACCCACAGGAATTAATTTCAGACCGGGTACTGGAATTTTAGAAAACCAGATTCGCATGTACGAAATCAAATTTTCTGCGCAAAGTCAAATTACAAATAATATAGCTGTTTAATGATTAGGAACTTTATCATTGTATAAATTTTGTGAAATTCACTCCTTTTTTCGTTCTTGGAGTTGAGCTCTTTTATCAAAATGTTGCTGGCACTTTCTCCTCTCCTTTAAATGGACACAATGAAGCTAATTTGGTTTACTAGAACTTGCTTAGGAAACTTTAGAAGTACTGCAATTTTTCAGATTTTAGCTGTCAGGATTAAAATTATTCGTGGGACACCAGTTATATCATTCCATGCCTCTTTCTATCAAATAGCTGTGGCTCTTTTTAGCCACAGTCAGACTTTGATGCAGATCAGTTTTTGTTGAAAATATTGTAAATTCCAACCACAATGAATTTATTATAAATATGAAGCAATACAAGCAGCAAATAAACTTTATTAAAACAATTGCTGAAATTAAAATCAGCTTCTGATTTTGCATTCAAGTTTCAGTTCTAAATACATAAACTTCTAAATTCTCTCCGAAATGTCTCCTTTTTAAAATATCGACTTTAGAAGCAGTAACAAAAGTCACACCAAATCCTTTTCCGACAACATACACGGTTTTTTCGAACAGTCACACACTTTGAGAAATACGTTGAACATGTTTTTGTATACCAAAGAGGCAGTAGTTATATACATATCAAAAAATTAAAAAGTTTGGATTTTCGTTTTAGTTACGCAAAGCCAATACGTTTATCACATTGAAAATTATTACCTGACCTATGCTTTAGCGCAACTACAGCGACAGTAACTTCTGCCATGAGGTGTACATAGTAAACTTCCTTTTTGGAACACTCAGAAATTTTTAGAAGAAATTTACTGCACAAGATTGGATATTTTGAATTTTTGCAACTATGCTGAGCGGCATAGGAAAAATACGTCTGACTGCACTAAAAAGTAAACGCGGTTGAGCGAAAATCCTATTCAAAGCTTGTTTGGCCTGGAGAACTAAAGCGGGTCCTTAACATTGACGGACCAGCAGCAGCTTGGATCGAGAATGCAGCCACCGCATAAACCCCGTCAAAATCGTGGAATGAAGGATCTATTGCGAAACGAATACGTCTCGTCAACTCTGAGACAAGACCGTCAACCAATTGACAAAATTACAACATTACTATTTAATATTACATTTAAGTATATATTAAATATCGCTGAATCAAAACTAGGTTTTGATTCAACGCTGAATCAAAACTGGGTTTTGATTCATCCTTGAGTCAAACCTAGTTTTGATTTTGGCCTTGAATCAAAACTAGGTTTTGATTTTTTAGGTTTAGATTTTTGATTTTTGATAAATTTTCCTTCGCGTTTTGATTTTTGATTTGATTTTTGATTTTTTGCAGTCCGAGTTTTGATTTTTGATTTGATTTTTGATAAAATCAAAACCCAAAATTAGTTTTGATTCAAGTTTTGATTTTTGATTTTTGATTTATCAAAACAACACTAGTGCGGGGGTCCCGGAATCAAGCTGCGATCCAAGACAGTAAAGTTTTTACAGGCAAGCAACTTGTTTAACAGTAATATAGTTCTAGGTAAATATCTAATTGTTAGCAGCTAATAGGTAATTCTGAGCTCAAGCAAAGAAGGATTCGGCAAACATTGGGTATAGCAGTAATAGACAACTAAAATGTAGCGCTGGAACATTCTTGTCAGCAAGCTACTTGTTTTACAGTAATATAGTTTTAGGTAAATATCTAATGCCTTATTATAATCAGGAAGCAAATTGCTTTACAGTTGTAGCTAAATAGCTAACGTCTAATTCTTATCAGCAAACAGGCAACTGTATCAGTAAAGAGTCGAGGGGTGTTACCGGTACCGGGAGGTCCTGGAACCGGACTATCACTACTGATCACTACGAACTATCACTGTTTATGGTTCTTCGAGTTAGAGAAATTAGCTAAAATGTAGGCGCAATCTGAATTTCGCCTACTTTTCGTCTGCTTCTACTACTTAATTTCGTATATTGTATTGTTTTGACTTTGTCACTGTCATGTATGAAGCTCTTCAATATCAAGAATATAACAGAAATATTGCTAACTTAAGTTTTGAACTACTATATCGCAGTTCAGCTACTGTTAAGTACATATAGCGTTGTTTAAGAATAGTTTGTCAGACAGAACATCTGGCGCACTGCGATGCCTACTGTCGGGAAGTTAGACTCATTTGACCCAGACACCGAAGTCTGGGACTCCTACATCGAAAGAACTGCTGCCTACTTCGCAGCAAATGAGATTGTCGACGATGATCGTAAAAAGATGATCTTAATTAGCTGCATGGGATCCCAGACCTATCAGCTGCTTCGGAATTTGCTGTCCCCAGCAAAACCTTCCGAATCGCCCTATCAGACTATTATAGACGCTTTGACCAAACACTTTCAACCTCGCCCATTGGTGATTTCAGAGACTTTCAAATTTCACCAGCGACAACAACATGCAGGCGAATCCATGTCCGCTTATCTGGCGGATTTGCGTCGTCTCGCTGAACGTTGTGAGTTCGGACAGTTTCTAGACAGAGCCCTTCGTGACAGATTTGTGTGTGGCTTGGCTAATAAACTAATACAACAACGTCTTTTGGCAGAACAGGATTTAACTCTGGAGCGTGCTTTTGAACTAGCACAAGCTCTGTATTCCGCCGAAATGGGGTCAAGTAGCCTCACTCAACCTAAAGAAGGATCGGTAGCTGTGATCAGAAAAAGTCAGCTCAAAGACAAGTCAAAGTCGATGAAATGTTACAGATGTAATGGACAAGGCCATAATTCAGACCAATGCAACACCAGAAACTTGGATTGTCGTTTTTGTGGAAGAAAAGGCCACATAGAGAAAGCTTGTAGGGAAAAGTTACAGAGTCAAAGCAAGAAGAATCCAAGAACGTACAAAGCACACCTACTAGAATCAGAACACTCAGCAGAAAGTTCCGAAGCAGAGCTACTGTACGTCCATGCCATCTCTGACAGTTCCTGTGATCCATTTAAGCAGAAAGTACAAATATCGGGCACAACTTTAAATATGTACGTAGATACGGGGGCAGACTGGAGCTTAGTCAGTGAAGCCACTTGGAAACATGTGCTCAGGAAACCGGATTTGGAGAAGACCAGATGTAAACTTCGCACATATACAAATCAGAAAGTGAAAATCATTGGTCAGCTCACGTCCGAAGTCACTGTCAATGATCAGAAAGCTACTGTGCCATTGCTTGTAGTGTGTGGTAACGGACCTTCACTACTGGGCAAGAACTGGCTTCGACACTTCAAATTAGACTGGAATTTCCTGCAAAGAGCAGCTTCCTGCAACTTCACGAAAGAAAGCAACCCCCTGCAACAACTCCTAGACAAATACCAAGGCCTTTTCAAGAATGAATTAGGAAAAATCCAGGGAATCAAGGCAGACTTAAAGCTAAAGGATGACGCTACACCGAAGTTTTTCAAGGCAAGACCTGTTCCTTTTGCTCTTAAAGCTGAGATTGATCAAGATTTGGACAGACTGACACAACTTGGGGTAATCCAAGAGGTTGACACTTCCGATTGGGCTGCCCCTATCGTCCCAGTGTTGAAGCCCTCTGGCGAGGTGCGAATCTGTGGGGACTTGAGACTCACAATAAATCCACAACTGAAAGTTGATCAGTATCCGCTTCCACGTACCGAGGAGATCTTCGCTGTATTAAAAGGTGGTCAGTTTTTTTCCAATCTTGATTTAAGAGACGCCTATTTACAGATGGAGTTGACCGAACAGTCGCAACAAATTGTTGTTGTAAACACCCACCGAGGACTGTATCAGTATACAAGATTACCGTTTGGCGTTAGCTCAGCCCCTGCCATCTACCAACGGACCATGGAGCAAATCTTGCAAGGTCTCCCAGAAGTTGCCTGTTACCTAGATGACATTGTGGTCACAGGTAAAGATTTAAAAAGTCATCTGCGAAACTTGTCAGACGTATTTGAAAGACTACAGAAATACGGATTGCGCTTACGGCTGAACAAGTGCAAGTTTCTGCAACAGGAAATTGAATATTTGGGCCATCGGATCAATGTAGATGGAATCAAAGCTTCAAACAAAAAGATAGACCCTATACTCAAAATGAATCCTCCGAAAGATATCAAAGAACTTCGCTGTTTTTTGGGCTGCGTTCAATATTATGCAAAGTTCATCAAAGATATGGCTACACTGGTGGAACCGCTTTACAAGCTGCTCCGCAAAGATGAACCATGGAACTGGACTTCACAACATGATGGAATTTTTGAGAAATTAAAGTCCAACCTCACCTCTCTGACAACTCTAACTCACTTTGACGAACGGTTGCCTCTTTGTCTTGCATGCGACGCGTCTGCAGTTGGTTTAGGAGCCGTCTTGTCACACCTCTATGAAGATGGCTCTGAAAAACCAATTGCATTTGCCTCCAAGACATTGTCGGCGAGTGAGAAAAACTATTCCCAAATAGAAAAAGAAGGATTGGCAATCGTTTTTGGAATCAAAAAGTTCCATCAGTACCTGTTTGGCCGACCCTTTCAGTTGATCACAGACCATAAACCACTGACTACCCTTTTTGGTAATAACAAAGGAGTTTCTTCTATTGGTGCAGCAAGAATTCAGAGATGGGCCTTGTTCCTCATGGGTTATACCTTCACAATTGTTTACCGGCGTTCTGAGGAACACTCCAATGCCGATTGCCTCTCAAGATTTCCTGTCCAAGACGAAGCAGACAAGGAATTGTCGCAAGTTTCAACAATTGTGGTGAAACTATTGCAAGAAAGTGAACTACCGATTACATTTAAAACCATAGCTGAGATTACAAGTTCTGATCCGACACTAAATCAAGTCAGTGATTATGTCACAAATGGTTGGCCATTAAAAGAGTCACAACTAAAAGAAGAATGCTTGCCATACTTTCGATTCAAAGACAACTTAACTTTGGCTAATGGATGCCTACTGAATGGCATTCGAGTGGTTATTCCTCTGCAACTTCGCCATCAGCTCCTGAATGAGTTACACAGTGCTCATACTGGAATGAACAAGTCTAAAGCACTTGCCAGGAGCTACATTTGGTGGCCAAAGATTGATCAAGACATAGAAACGTTTGTGAATTCGTGTTCACGATGCCAGACGCAAAGATCTAATCCTCCTTCAGAGCCCCTTTTTCACTGGGGGGATCCTGGCAAAGCTTGGTGTCGTCTGCATCTCGACTTTGCAGGACCATTTTTTGGGAAGAAATGGTTGATACTTGTCGACAGCCATACAAAGTGGCCTGAAGTAGTTCCTATGGAATGCTACAGTTTCAGCCCTAATCCCGATTTTTGCTCGGTTCGGCCTTCCTGAACAATTGGTTACTGACAATGGTCCCCCATTCCACTCCAAAAGTTTCCAGGACTATATGGCCCGATGCGGGATTGTGCACATTTGCAGCTCACCGTATCACCCCCAGACGAACGGTGCTGCTGAACGGTTTGTACAAACGTTCAAGCGAGCTTTCCAGAAAATGGCCGGAGGGAGTCACCGTACGCATAAACTCTCAAACCACAGGTGGACAAGGGGGGGGAAAGGGGGGGGGGAAATTTCCCCCCCCTTGAAGATTTCTGTCACAAGGGATACCGAAAAGTGCTACCACAAGGGGTAAGAAATTTTGCTCCACAAGGGTCAAATTTCTTGTCAACTGTCAACAAGGGGTAAGAAATTTAGAAGGACAACAAAGTTAACAACAGAGAAGAAAACTAGTTTCGTCTAGTTCAATTTAATTTAATCTTTAATCTTATTTAATTAAGCTTTATTTATTTAATGGCAATCTCGCATTATACAGCTGTGAAACAAAAGCGCATTGCATCTATCTATCTATCTACAGCAATATATAAGGAGCTGGAAAGGAGTTTGACTCCTCGTGGTTTTTTGCGCAGCTACAGTAAAAAAACCTGGCGCTCCCTGTACCAGGAAAAAACGATATAAAGTTTGGGCGGATCCTATTTGCCATTCGCGAGATTTCTCTGGCGCACGTGAAAAAGTGACAACTTTTCACATTTCCTATGTTTAACACATAAAATCTAAACTTTGAGGTCAAATTACTCAACAACCGTAAGACTTACGACTTTAATTTCAAAAACTCGTTAAAATATACGGTTTGGACTATGAAATATGTAAAAATGAGCGACATCGGAGAAAGTCGAAAAAATGACCAAAAAATGGACCCCCCCCCCTTAAGCACATAAACATAGAGCGAGTGAGCGTACCCCGTTTCGACTAGGTACTGATTTGCGGGGGGGGAGTCACTAGGGCCTGGTTTGCGGGAGGGGGGCGGGGGGTGGGCCGTTAGCGTGCAGAGCATAGTTTTTGCTCTGATAGCATAGAGCTTGCCTAGTGATATACTCTTAGTATTATGTACTCTTGGTCTTGGAGCAAAACCTTTGCTCTGCTCGCTAACGGCCCCCCCCGCAAATCAGGCCCTTCACTTCAAAGAATTTTGTGCGCTATGTTTGTGTTCTAAACCTCAAAGAAGGCACAAAATTCGAGCACGCACTGCTTGTTTTTGAGCTTAAGCACATAAACATAAAGCGAGTGAGCGTACCCCCGTTTCGACTAGGTACTGATTTGCGGGGGGGGGTCACTAGGGTCTGATTTGCGGGTGGGGGGTGGGCCGTTAGCGTGCAGAGCATAGTTTTTAGTCTGATAACATCGAGCTTGCCTAGTGGCATACTCTTATTATTATGTACTCTTGGTCGTAGTAACGTTCCAGGTAACCACGAAAAGGAAAATATTTGAAATATCCTGAACATCTGTTTCATGTTTTACTATCATCGGAAATTTCATTACATCAATGCTTAAATCTTTTCTGCTAATGTAATTATTATAGGCGATGCAGAAGGTATAGTGTTGCCTGTTTAATACTATTTGGTGATCGTTCACATTGAAAATTGAAAATAATTTTAGGAGATTTGACTTTTGGCATCACATTGCGGCTTGAACGTACGTAGAAAGCGAAACTAATTCGAAACATTGCATCATGACTCATGAGTACGAGACCATCACTAGCGTGACTTTACCAACATCGCATCATGAATGCATTAACACATTGTTGGGTGATGGAGCTTCTTGTCCAAAGAAAATCTAAACAAAAATCTAGCAAGATGCAATTGCAAGATTGCATGCATTCACATTGCAATCACATTGCAAGATAGTTATACCAATTTCACTATATTTCTGCGCCATATCATAACACGGTAGAATCAAACTTCTGTAAAATTTTGTTTTGTGTGCAGGAAATTATGGAAAATTGGGCTCGAACCATTTGACTTTCTAATTTTGCTGACTCAACAACCAGCAGTCAGCATCAGCAATTCTTTACAAAAATTTATACGAAGTTGTCGAAGGTTATATATGTAATGAAGTTGCTAGGATCCGGAGTCAAAAATCGCTCTGCTCTCCGGTCTAGTGACAGAAGTCGCTCTGCACTTGATTACACGGAAGGTCAGCACGTCCACTTAGTGAAGTAGACTTAGGCACCGGATCTCCGAAAGGTGGTGTTCCAAAATCAGAGATTCCCTGCAGCCAACCTTTGTAGGGGTCTTCTTCGTGAGTTCGTTTGTTGCACTGGATTCCAGCTGATCGGCAAGAGGGGTCAGCACTTGCGTTGATTTGATCGCTGGATTGACGATGGGTCTTCCAATTCCTGACCAGAACTTGCCTTAGAGTAGTCCTGATCCAATCTTTAGGCTAACGCGCCTGACTTTCAGAGACAATCGCGCCTCTCTATTAAACTCTGAGACTCTAGGTCTGACACAACAACTATTTATTAACTTTAGTACAGGTATGATGGGTACACTTGTTAAACAATATGGCAAAACACAATATAACACGCGTTATTGACAGGGGTCGTTACAAGCTATGCAAAACAATTACAATTACCGAACAGTACAGTATTCTAGTTACTGTACCAGAGTTGCCAGTACCGTCTTTTAGTTGATTATTAATATTATCCTAATTTAGGATAATATTACCCAAGTTATAGGTTTAGTTAGGGACAAGGTTCAGTGGTACCTCTTCTTCTTCCTTTTCTCAAAACTCTGTCTCTATTATCCTAACTATTACACTGTCTCCAACTCTCTACCAAGTAAGTACCTATATGCTTTCTCGTGCGCCTATATGCTTGTGCTGTGCGACTCTTTATCCGTCCTTACAAACGGCTTATCAATCTACAAATCAGCAAACTACAAACAAACAATTATTAACTGAGATAAACCTGGGGTCGGTCTATGGGTGAGTCCCCGAATCGTTGGACACTGCTTTCCCGAAGGTCCGCTCCAACACCTAGACAGGGTTACTGTACGGAACTGGCTTTTTTGAGGAAATAGAGAAAATGGGGAGTCGCCTGGTTCTGCCATACTTATTCCTGATTAATTTAAATTAGACAACTACACAGTCCAACGAATCTAGGGCTTCTTCTTCTTCACTGAGGATGGGGTGGCGCTTAGGCCAGAGACACGGGAGAAACGCCTCCCGACATAAAACTGATGACGAAAACGGTTGAATTCATGACTCAATAGAAAAGAGAATCGGTGTTTTAGTCCTTTTTCCAAGAATTACGTTTAGGTCTTTCGGTTTCTGGTTTAACCTCCCACTTTGATCAGGCGGTGCTACGCTCGCTGTCTCTGTCTTAATCCGCTACTCGGCAATGCAAGCCGTCTATGTACCTTCCAAAATGACTGGTCCTGATTATCTGACTGACTGACTGATACGACTGATCCGGACTTCTGCGGTCCACTACTGAGCAACTACTTCTGAATAACTGAGAGACACAAGACTAATGATCCACGGGCAGTTCAGATTCGGATAGAGCAGCGTAGCTTCGTCTCCGCACCTGAATCAAATGGGTTAAAACCCATTAGTACAAGATTATGGTGCGGGAATCGAACCCAGCAACCATTACTCGTTCCTTTGCTTTCCAGGCCCAAAATGTGCATTTCGGGCCCCATTTGAACTTGTAGCTTGAAGAATTGACTAAAAACCGTTGGTTATTGCCTGTTTGACGATATTAACCGTTTCTGGTAAATCTTTGTCACCAATTAGGCCTTCCTGGCCTCTGCTAGCTTATATTCGCGGATTTTAGTTAGACTTGCCGTAATTTCCTGTTTGGACAAACTGATTCGTAAGGTTTCCACCTTGGGCCCGGCTGGGCCTGACTGAACTTGCAGTTAAACGAAACATTCTTGAGAAAGGTACGAAAACTGTGCTGTTTGCGACCTATTTGCAGACTTCATTTGCTTTTGTCCTTTCTTTGCACAGACCGGCCTTCTGGGGCCATTTTGATGTGAAATGCATTGATTCTGACCAAATTTTGCACGATCTTTAGAGCAAACCATAATACTGACTAATATTGGTATTTTCGACCTGTGTCTGGCCCGATTTTGTCGATTTGTCACGGGAAATGGGTTCATTTCCCGTGACCCAAAGATTACATCAAATACATGTACGAAACTGAGCATTTTATAGTGCACTTCGGATATTGGAAGATGGTCACTTGCTAAATACTTAAACAATAATTGTCTTAAGTAATGCCTACCTACCTACTTATGCTAACTGACTAAAGCCTACGTAATATTAATGTTGACTTACAATTACCTGGTGTTTTAATGTACAATCCCTATTAATGGTTTATTTGTAGGTTTTGGGACTGGACTAATTAACTAGAAATAGGACCTAACTGGCTGACTGTGAGTGAGTTTTCGCATGTGATTAATTTTCCTCAGTTTATGCAAAAATACAAAACTCACTCACTCACTGTCTCAGCAGCCATTCTACGCAGTCCCTACTTACCGACCTACCGAACTACGTCCACTTCTAAATCTACCTACCCCTTATCCTAGTGCCCTAACAGGGGACGTGCCGAACCGCTATTCGATCCGGTGCTGGCAACCCCAGCAGCCAGCCGAGCGACAGTCGCGCGTACTACCACCCTTTCACACGAGCACATAATGGCATTCGTGCAAAACTGGCACATAAATTAATAAAATTTCGATAAAAACGAATTTGAGTAGAAGTTATATATATATTCTTGTAGAGCTTGAAAAACTGAACATTTTTTGTGCTTACAGCACTAAAAAATGTTAAGTAATTCGTGAGAAAAACATAATTAAAGTTTACCTCTACATATACATAATTTACACATATAACGTATTAATTAAACTGCACACGCGCTGGGTTGCTAAACTGCTTCCTTATATAGGCTGGCTTAAACTTGTTCTAAGTATAACCCGTGTGGCTCAAATGGATGAGCACTGGATCCATTAATCCAGAGGACCTGAGTTCGAATCTCAGCACGGGTTTACTTCTTTTCTTTTAGTTTGGCTCATCTTTTGACCTCTTACATGGGGGTCGAGTGATTACGGTAACGACCGTGAATCCATGCTAACTTTAGGCCAAGACCATTAATACCCCTATCTTAACTAGACCCAACTATTTCCCAATTATTAAGAACTTCAACTAATTAATACAATAAGACTAGTCTAACATTTTCCTACCTAGAACCAATTAAGCTACCAGTCCGCTAATCGGATGTCTACCACATAAAACTAAGTTCTTGGATTAATTTCGGGTTAATTTAAACTCTTCGGTTATAACCTTGATTCGGCTATTTCTGGATTCCGTGAATGCGGCTCATCCGTCCCCTAATCGCAGGGCAACCTACAGGGATGACCGGAAATCCAACAGATTTGGCAGACCTAATTGGGGGTCCCCGTGACCCTAGGCTGCAAGACCTGCTTTGAATCGCCGAATATACCCACGTTTCTATGTAAATTTCCTACGACTTTCACTCCAAAATTAGCATTTTCACAGCAATTTCCCATCCAACCAGCAATCATTACTGACTTTATTTTATCTAAGTTTTGGGTCCACATTGCTACTCAATTTGGCCCTATTTTCCTGCCTACTATCTGAATGTTTTACTCATTCATTCTTGCAGTCCCAATACCCTTATCAGACAAAGGGGGTTTACATGTTATGCCCTCATGCACACTCGCAATCATCCGATTTTGATTCATAACTTACAATCTAAAAACCAGGGCTGGCCTTGAAACCTCACACTCCATGAGGGGTTTACTCAAGGAGCCACTTACGTAAATTTGGGGGGTCTCATTCACACTACAAATCACAATATTGTTTACACATACGATTATACAGACATAACAAGGCCTAACTACTCCTTAACAGAACCTACCTACTTGTAGTATGCATATTTTTGCCCTAATTCTGGGTTAACTTTGACTTACATCTTCCAGTATTTTACTTTGAACTTTGGAACTTTGCAAGTTTTGATGAAAGAAATTTTTTGTTGAAATTTTTGCAACTTTGGTTATTTTGGAAAGCCGAACGAGTAATAATTGCTCAGGCAATTATTACTACCACAAAACTACACAAACACATTTCCGCTAAGGACAGCGTTAAACAAATTAAATTACTAACGGGGAAGCCGGCCATTCCCCTTAGAACGACTGATAATTAATAATAAAAACCAATTCAGCTTCTTTTTGAGTTCCTAACACTTTGATGCCGACACAAGGCTACAGTTCACAATAACAATGCACAATTACAGGCAATATGGTTGGCTTCAATAGCGCCTACTTTGCGAATATGGCCGGCAATTCCTAATTGCCGGCTGTGGGGAGAAACAGTCCCTAAATTAACTCAGTTCTGAATATGAGGTCGTAACCAAGGGACCTCCTATCTCAACTCAGGGGTGGGTCCCCACTCAAAATCCCAATTCATCATTGCAAAACCCCAACAAAATACAAAAACACAAAACCGGGCATTAAGCCCCTATTAAAAAATAAAAGGCCACTTAGGCCGTGGCTTGGTTGTACAAGGTTAATTTTAAACAAGGCCCGAAGGCCACAAAAAGTGAAGTTTTAGGCCAAAAAGGCCTCTTAAAAATCCCTAGAAGTGCGTTCCTGGTATAGATCCTGGCCGAGCATAGTGCGCTCATTTGGCCCTTATTGTGCGGTGTTCGTCGTGTGCGCTCAGTTCATCCTGGTGTTTGCCTTTCTGGCGGACTTCTTTGATTGTTCCTTGACTTTCAGACTTTTTGGTTACCACGTAAAGGTAACCAAAGGGGAAGTTACTGACTTTAAAAGTAAAATTAAAAGAATTGAAAAACCAAGTTGTACAGAATAAAGGCCACTCGGGGCCGAATATGGAAAAATAAATATTAATGGCCAATTTGGCCGTGTTATTTAGTAAAATTTATATTTATTATTTTTTGGCCTTCCCTTGTCTCCTGGCCCCTTTCTTTCTTTCTAGACTTGACCTTTCGGCCGTAGACAAGGGAAGCCGCCCGTTGATCCCAGCAACAATTGTCCTTCCTCGCCAAGACTCTAAGTCTAGCTGGAAAAGAAGCGGAAGGGCAATTGTTGCGTAAAAAATATGCATACTAATAGCTACGTAATTTTCTAGAAACTAAAACTTAGATATTCTTAATCTACGTACCTAACTACCTAAGACTAACTATTTTCGTTTCTTTTGAATTATTAGGGAGGGAGCTAAGCCCCCTCCGAACGTAATTTCACACCGTATGTATGTGTGTTAAGTCCTTCTCTGCGAGGCAAGTCTCTGCTGGGAGAGAGCCAGCAGAGGCTCAGGGGAAGTGAATGGAAACATGAATGGGCGTAACCTCACACATAGTTACGCATTGTTATAAGGTCACCCAAGGCCAATATTACAAAATTAAAATGTAACTTAAACAAAACTTCTTTCACTTATAACTTTCGCAATATTGGGAGTTAGGTGACCGGGTTTGGAGTTTTAGAATCAGCAGAGAATTGCCTTTCAGATAAAGCCAACTTATATTTTGACCAAAAATTTGACTAATTAACTAATTATCACCTAACTAATGCAAATTAAGCCTAATTAACACCTAGAACACTAACTAACATATTCTGCCCCTAATGGCAATTGGCCTTATTTTGACCCATCTTCCAATATTCGCACTTATTAACTGCGTAAAACTTTTAAACTCGAGTTTCTTGTTAAATTGCTGGTTATTAAACAACTTCCTTCGTCGAACTTATTTTCCTTGATATTTTCGATTAAACAGTTTCTGAGTTCTTGACTTGTAGGCCTTATTCGTGGCCTGGGAAGAGTAACGACTCCTCCATTATACGGAAAACCGTATTAGGGCCTATTACTGACCCGGGAAGGGTAACGACCCCTCCGTTACTGGCTGATACCTACCTAAACTTCCTTACCTACGTTCCACTGAGATTCATCCATTTTCGTTCGTTTCGTGCGTAATACTATTTTAGTCTTATTCTTCCTATTTACACTAGAACCTATTCCCTAATAATGAGTTTCTGGGGGTTTCACACTGACTGGCAACTCTGGTAACTGCAGGACAGTTACTTTATACAATGCTTGGACGTTTCACAGTTCACATCAAAATTCCACAAGCACGCCACTCATAACCAGTACAAGAAACTCAGATCAATTCCATCAGAGAATCACAATCTACTACAAACTGAGCTTTTCCCTGTCCGTTTTAGGTTTATTTTGCCTTTTCCATTACACCATAAACAAAAAATACAAAATTTTTGCTTTTATTTTCTGCCTTTAAACAACTTACAAATTCTCAATATTTTATATCTATACCTCAGCTTCTTGTTTTAAACAACCATTGTGCAAGATATAGACTTTACAATATTTCAAAATAACTAAAAATCAAAATGCACTTTTGTAAACTAAAAAAACGGCCTGACGTATAAATTAATAAAGCTTCATGAAAATTTAAAAAATTCATAAATAAGGAAATTAAACAAATCTAATCATTCTCTTTTAACAGAAGCAGCCCCCAATATAGCCATACTCATTGATAAAACATAAAAACAATTTCAATTCAAGGGTTGATTAGTTTATAGTTCACAGTATCTGTTCAAAGTCCACCCCGTAGTGAACACCACCTTAAGGTACCGTTCGATTCGTGTACTTTTGGGCTTAAAAGCTCAATTGTCGTTGAAATTATTCAAATTTCTAGTTACATCATTTAGCTAGAAAAGATTTTAGAAAAGTGCGGCGTGCTAATTTGAGTCTGGAGAAATTTGCTAATCCATACTGAATTACACGACAATTAAATCAATGAATGGAATAAAATTTAAAAAGTTTTGAAATATGCTAAAAAACGGAAAACTGATTTTTTATGAAAAGCTAAAAGAACTGCCTGAGCATATATGCAAACTAGAAGTATGTTGATGTTTCATGCCATTGTAGGTTTTTAGCTCACAGTTTGTGAAAGTCCCCCGGTACACTAGCAAAATGTAAATAATTAAAATATAAAATAATTAAACTTAGGGACATAGGTTCTAGTGTAAAGGAAGAATAAGACATTAGTATTACGCGCACGCAAATGACACGAAAATGGAATAGAATTCAGTGGAACGTAGGTTAAGGAAGCTTAGGTAGGTCATCAGCCAATAACGGAGGGGTCGTTACCCTTCCCGGGTCAGTAATAGGCCCTAGTACGGTTTTCCGTATAATGGAGGAGTCGTTACTATTACCCATGCCACGAAAAACGCCTCACATGGTCAAGAAGATCACTCAGAAACTGTCTAAAATATCTGAAAATCATCAAGGAAGATAAGTTCAAAGAAAGAAGTTGTTTAATAACCAGCAATTTAACAAGAAACCACGAGTTTAAGACATTTTACGCGGTTAATAAGTGTGAATATTGGAAGATGGGTCAAAATAAGGCCATAATTCGCCCATTAGGGGCATGGAACAGTGTTAATTAGTGTTCATAAGTGTTAATTAGGCTTAATTTGCATTAGTTAGGTGATAATTAGTTAATTAGTCATATTTTTGGTCAAAATATAAGTTGGTTTTATCTGAAAGGCAATTCTCTGCTGATTCTAAAACTCCAAACCCGGTCACCTAACTCCCAATATTGCGAAAGTTATAAGTAAAAGAAGTTTTGTTTAAGTTACATTTTAATTTTGTAATATTGGCCTTGGGTGACCTTATAACAATGCGTAACCACGTGTGAGGTTACGCCCATTCATGTTTCCATTCACACCCCCAGAGCCTCTGCTGGCTCTCTCCCAGCAGAGACTTGCCTCGCAGAGAAGGATTTAACACATACACATAGCGTGAAATTACGTTCGGAGGGGGCTTAACTCCCTCCCCAATAATTTAAAAGAAATGAAACTAGTTAGTCTTAGGTAGTTAGGTACGTAGATTAATCATATCTAATTTTTAATTTCTGGAAAATTACGTAGCTAATAGTATGCATATTTTTACGCAACAATTGCCCTTCCGTTTCTTTTCTAGTTAGACTCAGAGTCTTGGCGAGGAAGGACAATTGTTGCTGGGATCAACGGGCGGCTTCCCTTGTCTACGGCCGAAAGGTCACGTCTAAAAAGAAAGAAAGGGGCCAGGAGACAAGGGAATGCCTAAAAATAATAAACATAAATTTTACTAAATAACATGGCCGAATTGGCATTTAATATTTATTTTCCCATATTCGGCCCCGAGTGGCCTTTATTTTATACAATTTTGTTTTTCAATTCTTTTAGCTTCATTTTTTAAGTCAGTAATTTCCCCTTTGGTTACCTTTACGTGGTAACCAAAAAGTCTGCAAAGTTTCCCAAAATTCAGCTTGGGAAATAAATCAAAATTAGGGTCAGTTGGAGGGTAATAACTCTATTATCTCATTAATCTCCCCTCCAACGGACCAGCCGCGTGGCCAGCCCGAGTTGGGCACACGCTTTAACATAGGGAGCTTCCAGAAACTTCTGGAAGCTCCAATAAAAATCAAAGAGAGTCCGCCAGAAAAGCAAACACCAGTGAGCTGTCAGACTCCTGTCAGCTCACTGGAAAATTTCAAATCTTCAGTCAGTGTTCGTCTGAGATGCGGCCGAGAGCGGTCGCTTGTTTCCCCCCTTACTAGCATGTCTTCCCGTTGTGCCAGCGATTTGGCCGGGAATAAAAGACGTGCTTTCCCCGGTTAGGTACACGAGTTAGGGGCCCCTTCTGACCCACACTGGTCAGAAGGGATGAACTGAGCGCACACGACGAACACCACACACTGAGGGCCACATGAGCGCATTATGCTCGGCCGAAATCACACACCTAGGAACGCACTTTAGGGATTTTTAAGAGGCCCTTTTGGCCTAAAACTTCACTTTTTGTGGCCTCCGGGCCTTTATTTAAAATTCATATCTGTCAACCAAGCCACGGCCTGAATGGCCTTAATTTTTACAAGGGCTTACGCCCAAAAATATTTTGTGTGTACTGTTGTTTTTGGGGTTGTAATGAAGCTTGGGATTTTGAGTGGGGACCCACCCCTGAGTTGAGATAGGAGGTCCCTTGGTCATGACCTCATGTTCAGAACTGAGTTAATTTAGGGATTGTTTTCCCCACAGCCGGCAATTAGGAATTGCCGGCCATATTCGCAAAAGTAGGCGCTATTGAAGCTAACAATATTGTCTGTAATTATGCATTGTTATTATGAACTGTAATGTTGTGTGGTTCGGCTTACCTAAAAATCAGTAGGCATTAAAACTCAGAATCATTTTTATCATTAATTATCAAGTTGTTTTAAAAGGGAATGGCCGAATTCCCCGTGTTAATTTAATTAATTTAAAGCTGTCCTTAGCGGAAATGTCTGTGTGATTTGTTTCTTTAGTAATAATTGCCCAAGCAATTATTACTCGTTCCGCTTTCAATTCAAATAACCAAAGTTTCTAAAATCCAACAAAATTTTCTTTTATCAAAGTTATCAAAATTCCAGGGTTTAAAGCAAAATACTGGAAGTTACTAATCAAGTTTACTTCGGAATTAGGACAAAAATATGCATACTACAAGTAGGTAGGTTTTGTTAAGGAATAGTTAGGAGGTATTATGTCTGTGTAATCGTCTGCCCTAATGTTATTGTAATTTGTAGTGTGAATGAGACCCCCCAAATTTACGTAAGTGGCTGCCTGGGTAAACCCCTCATGGAGTGTGGGGTTCCAGAGCTAGCCTTCTTTTGTAAAGTGTGAATTAGTAATCAAAATTGCGTGAGTACGAGTGTGAATGAGGGCATACCATGTAAACCCCCTTTGTCTGATAAGGGTATTGGGACTGCCAGAGTGAATGGGTAAAATGTTCAAATAATAGGCAGGAAAATGGGCCAAATTGTGTAGCAATTTGGACCCAAAATCAGGATAAATTATAATCAGTAATGTTTGATGGTTGGATGTGTAATCGCCGTGAAAGTGCTAATTTTGGCGTGAAAGTCGTAGAAGTGTGTATAAGAAATAAAGGTAATTCTGGCGATTTAGGCAGGTTTTGCAGCCTAGGGTCACGGGGACCCCGAATTAGGTCTGCCAAATCTGTTGGATTTCCGGTCATCCGCGTAGGTTGCCCTGCGACTAGGGGGCGAATGAGCCGCATTCATGGAATCCAGAAATAGCCGAATCAAGGACCAGAATAGAACAGTTTAAACTATTACGAAATTAATCCAAAAATCTTAGTTTTATATGGTAGACATCCGATTAGCGGACTAGTAGTTTAGTTAGTTCTAGGTAGGAAAATGTTAGATTAGTTTTGTTGTGTTAATTAGCGGAAGTTCTTAATAATTGGGAAATAGCTAGCTCTAAGATAGGGGTATTAATAGTTTTGGGCTTAAAAGTAGCATGGGTTCACGGTCGTTACCGTAATCTTTTAACTTCCCATGTAAAAGGCCAAAAGATGAGCAAAACTAAAAGAAAAGAAGTAGGCCCGTGCTGAGGTTCGAACTCAGGTCCTCTGGATTACTAGATCCAGCGCTCATCCATTTGAGCTACTCGGGCTACAAGTAGAACAAGTTTAAGCCAGCCTATTTAAGGAAGCAATTTAGCAACCCCGCGTGTGTGTATCTTAATTAGTACATTAGATGTGCTAATTACGCATATGCAGGAACAAACTTTAATTATGTTTTTTCTCACTATTTACTTAACATTTTTTGGTGCTGTAAGCACAAAAAATGTTCAGTTTTTCAAGCTCTACAAGAATATATAATTTTTACCTAAATTCGTTTTCATCGAAATTTTGCTAATTTATATGCCAGTTTTGCACGAATGCAATTATGTGCTCGTGTGAAAGGGTGGTAGTTTGCGCGACTTCCACTCGGCTGGCTGCTGGGGTTGCCAGCACCGGATCGAATAGCGGTTCGGCACGTCCCCTGTTAGGGCACTAGGATAAGGGGTAGGTAGATTTAGAAGTAGACGTAGTTCGGTAGGTCGGTAGGTCGGTAAGTAGGGACTGCGTAGAATGGCTGCTGAGACAGTGAGTGAGTGAGTTTTTGCCTTTTTGCTTAAACTGACTAAAACTAATTACATGCAAAAACTCACTCACAGTCAGCCAGTAGGTTTTATTTTAAGTTTGTTATTTCAGTCCCAAGTCTGCAAATAAATAATTAATAAGGGTTTTACGTTAAAACATCAGGTAATTGAAAGCTAACATTAATATTACGTAGGTTTTAGTTAGTTAGCATAAATAGGTAGGTAGGCATTAGTTAGGGCAATTATTATAAGTATTTAACAAATGACCATCTTCCAATATCAGAAATGCACCATAAAACGTCCAGTTTCGTACATGTATTTGATGTAATCTTTGGGTCACGGGGAATGAACCCATTTCCCGTGACAAACCAACAAAATGAGGCCAAACACAGACCGAAAATACTAATATTAGTCAGTATTATGGTTTGCTCTAAAGATTGTGCAAAATTTGGTCAGAATCAACGCAATTTACACCAAAATGGCCCTAGAAGGCCGGTCTGTGCAAGGAAAGGACAAAAGCAAACGAAGTCTGAATATAGGTAGCAAACAGCACAGGTTTTGTACATTTCTCAAGGTTGTTTCGCGTAATTACCAGTTCAGTTAGGCCCAGCCGGGTCCAAGGTGGAAAACTCAGGAATCAGTTCATTCGAGCCGAAATTGCGGCAAGTTTGGCTAAATTCTGATAATACAAGTTAGCAGAGGCCAGGAAGGCCTCAATTGGTGACAGGAAGTTACCAGAAACGGTTAATATTGTCAAACAGGCAATAACCAACGGTTTTTAGTCAATTCTTCAAGTTACAAGTTCAAATGGGGCCCAAAATGCACATTTTGGGCCTGGAAAGCAAAGGAACGAGTAATGGTTGCTGGGTTCGATTCCCGCACCATAATCTTGTACTAATGGGTTTTAACCCATTTGATTCAGGTGCGGAGACGAAGCTACGCTGCTCTATCCGAATCTGAACTGCCCGTGGATCGTAGTCTTGTGTCTCTAAGATAGTCGTATTCAGTTGCTCAGTTATTGGACCGAAGAAGTCCGGATCAGTCAGCCAGTCAGTTAATCAGTCAGTCGGGATCAGTCAATTTTGGAAGGTACATAGACGGCTTGTATTGCCGAGTAGCGGATTAAGACAGAGACAGCGAGCGTAGCACCACCTGATCAAAGAGGGAGGTTAAACCAGAAACCGAAAGGCCTAAATCTAATCACTTGGAAAAAGGACTAAAACACTATTTCTCTATTTCGATCTCATCATGAACTCAACCGTTTTTGTCATCAGTTTTAAGTCGGGAGGCGTTTCTCCCGTGTCTCTGGCCTAAGCGCCGCCCCATCCTCAGTGAAGAAGAAGAAGCCGTAGATTCGTTGAACTGTGTAGTTGTTTAATTTACATTAATCAGGAATAAGTAAGGCAGAACCAGGTGACTCCCCCATTTTCTCTGTTTCCTCAAAAAGCCAGTTCCGTACAGTAACCCTGTCTAGGTGTTGGAGCAGACCTTCGGGAAAGCAGTGTCCAACGATTCGGGGACTCACCCATAGACCGACCCCAGGTTTATCTCAGCTAATAATTGTTTTATTGTAGTTTGTTGATTTGTAGTTTGATAATCCGTTTGTAAGGACGGATAAAGAGTCGCACAGCACAAGCATATAGGCGCACGAGAAAGCATATAAGTACTTGGTTAGTAGAGAGTTGGAGACAGTGTAATCATTAGGGTAATAGAGACAGAGTTTTAAGAAAAGGAAGAAGAAGAAGTATTACTGAACCTTGTCCCTAACCTAAAACATATAACTTGGGTAATATTATCCTAAATTAGGATAATATAAATAATAACCTAAAGAGGGTAACTGGCAACTCTGGTACAGTGAATTATATACTGTACTTCTCTGTAATTGTATCTGTTTTGCACAGTTTGTAACGACCCCTGTTAGTAACGCATTTTGTATTGTAATTTGTAATCTTGCCAAAGCGTGTACCCATCATACTTGTAACAAGTGTAATAAATAATTGGTGTGTCAGACTTAGAGTCTCAGAGTTTAACAGAGAGGCGCGATTGTCTCTGAAAGTCAGGCGCGTTAGCCTAAGGATTGGATCAGGACTACTCAAAGGTAAGTTCTGGTCAGGAAGCAGAAGATTCATCATCAATCCAGCGATCAAATCCAAGCAAGTGCTGACCCCTCTTGCTGATCGGCTGGAACCCAGTGCAACAAACGAACTCACGAAGAAGACCCCTACAAAGGTTGGCTGCAGGGAATCTCTGATTTTGGAACACCACCTTTCGGAGATCCGGTGCCTAAGTCTACTTTCCTAAGTGGACGTGCTGACCTTCCGTGTAATCAAGTGCAGAGCGGTTTCTGTCACTAGACCGGAGAGCAGAGCGATTTTTGACTCCGGAGCCTAGCAACTTCATTACATTTACACAAACAAAATATTGAATACAATGAAACTAAGTTTGGTTTTTGACAAAATTTTTAACGCATTTTTGAAGAAGTGGAATTTTTCAGATTTTTTTGCAGCCTGCAGTAAATATTTTCGAAATACATCGTTTACATTATTCGATACCTTTATCAAATAGCTGGGGACCCTTTTTTATTTATTGTGAAATCCTCTTCGTAGTGGAGAAATTAGCTAAAATGTAAGCGCAACCTGGATTTTGCCTGCGTTTCCCAATTTTGGCAGCAACTCCTTTAGCTAGAAAGCAGCAATCGGGACAACTAAAAAAGGGTCCCGGGGTAATTTTGTGTAGAAAACATCCGCCAAGTGGCAACCCCAGCTTGCATAGTAAGTGCTCCACAATCGCTGGAAAAAATTTGGTCATGTTTTCGCAAAAACTACATTTCTTATGATAGCAGCCTATGGAATAGCCGTTGGAAAACTAACATGCCTCGGATAATTGACCTCTGTGAGACCTTTAAGTCGACACCATCGGTTTAATTATATGGCTTGCGTAGCTCCAGAAATAATGGATTATTTGATTTCTGCAAAAATGACAAGTTTTTGACGCCAAAATAAGAAAATTGGCTATATCTCTCGATAGGAAAACGCTAGAAAAATACTTTCAAAAGCAAAAATGTAGCGCTCAATGAGATCTTTTGAATGAATATACTCATAACTGTATAGCGGCTGCCAAGCGTTCAGAAATCGGGAATAACCACTCTGACCGGAAATCTCGAATTTTCGAATCGGGATTGAGCGGAGGGTGTTAGAGCGCTAAAAGAACTTATTTCGGAAAGTTTCATCAAATTTCATCTTGATTTACGCCGCCAAACAACAATATGTGCCCAAAAGGAATCACCACCTTAAAAAGTGAGGTCAGATAGAAGTGGTGGATGAGATCTGCTAGAAATGTCAGTTTTTGATTCGTTTGAATTTAAAATACATACGCGACCAACTATGGGTAATTACCTGTTTAAACTTAATTTAAATTTTACATTTAAATCTAAATTTGATACAATTAAAAATTTTTAATCTGTGGTTGGCTTGCGGGATAGTGTTTTCGGAACGGGGAAATGTTTCATAATGTAAGTTTCACCAGAAATTTTGGTTAGGAGAGGGTAAACTTTGGTGTTTGGTGATCGATCCCCAAGAAATGATGGGGGTGCCCCCCCCCCTGCCCGAACCTCCCGTAAAATTTTCTGTATTTTAACATTTGTTTGTCAAAACAAAGCTTGTAATTAGCCGTTTTTACACGGTTTTAATGCGGTTTTATGCCAAGATTTGAAAAAATTTTCACAAATTAACATTTTTGGAAAAATTTAGTTAACTTCTTATTGCTGGCGAGGGTTCGGGACGTGTAATCAATAGTGGGGGGGGGGTCTGGGCCTGGGGCTTTTTAGGCAAAAATAAGGGGTGGGAGGGTTCGGGGGGGGTTGGGGGGGTCTCCAGAGGAGAGGAGGCCCCCCCAGAAAAAATTGGGGAGGGGCATAGGTGTGGCTGGCGAAAAAAGTGGGGGTGGGGGTTCAGAAAAAAGTAGGGAGGGGGTTTGGCGAAAAAAAGGGGGAGGGGGGTCGCGAAAAGTCGATTTGGGGGGAGGGGTAAGAAAAATTTTCTAGGGGGGGTCGGCGAAAAATTTCGAAAAAAGTCGGTTTTTCGTTAAAAAAATGAAAAATTTTCTCAATTTACAGCTATTTTTAACGATTTTTAGCTTAATTAAGCGAATTCTAGCAATTTTTCGCTAATTTTTGGAATTTTTCGGAAAAATTTCGAATTTTCAGCTAAAAATTTTCAAAAATTTAGGTAGGGGTTTGAAAATTTTTAGGGGGGAGGGGTCTGAAAAAATCGATTTGGGGGGAGGGGTAGGAAAAACTTTTTAGGAGGGGGGTTGGCGACCCCTCCATTTGGGGGGAGGGGTCCCCACCCCCCCCTAACACACCTATGGGGAGGGGGGCCTCCCCCACCCCAAATCTCCGTTACACCTATGGGTCTGACTAAAAAGGGGTAGGGGCATAGGTGTGGCTGGGCAAAAAATCTGGGGGGGGGGGGGTTCCGACGGAGGGTGGGGGGACCGGCACTTATGTAGATGGGGGGGACAAAAATTTTGCCTTGGTCCCCCCCTTATGGTTCGAAAAAATTTTTTGTCTCCGATTTGGCTGAGAACTTGCCCCTAGGGTAAATCGAGGTCACTGATTTCAAAAATTGAATCGAGAGATCGATCCGATCGATCTATCGAGCAGTAGAATCGATCGATCAAAATCGATCAAAAAAATTTTGTCTCTGATTTTCGCGAAAAGTCGCCCCTAGGGTAATTCAGGGGTGCTGATTCCGAATCTGCAATCGAAATTTCGTGAAAATCGATCCTGCGCCCGCAAAAATCGATTTTCATCGATTTTTCAAAAATTCGTCAATAACTCGATTTTGGCAGCTCGTATCGAAATTTCGACTGCAGATTCGGAATCAGCACCCCCGAATTACCCTAGGGGCAACTTTTCGCGAAAATCGGAGACAAAAAATTTTTTGATCGATTTTGATCGATCGATTCTACTGATTGATAGATCGATCGGATCGATCTCTCGATTCGATTTTTGAAATCAGCGACCGCGACTTATATACCCTAGGGGCAAGTTCTCAGCCAAATCGGAGACAAAAAATTTTTTCGAACCATAAGGGGGGGGACCAAGGCAAAATTTTTGTCCCCCCATCTACATAAGTGCCGGGGGACCCCCTCTGAAAAATTTGGTTTGGGGGGTGGGGTAAGAAAAATTTTCTAAGGGGGGCCCCTCGGGGGGGGGGGTGGCGAAAAATCGGTTTTTCGGTCAAAAAGTGAAAAATGTTCTCAATTTTCAACCATTTTTAACAAATTTTAGCATATATGTATACTTCATCCTTGTTTTGCGACTTTCGCTAGTTTTTGGTAATTTTTTTGAAAAATTTCAAATTCTGGATAAAAATTTCCAAAATTTAGGTAGGGGGTTTGAAATTTTTTAGGGAGGAGGGGTCTGAAAAAATCGACTTGGGGGAGGGGTAGGAAAAAATTTTTAGGGGGGGGTCGGCGACCTGTCCATTTGGGGGGAGGGGTCACCCACCCACCCCCCCCCCCCCCCCCCCCCCAACACCTATATGGGGGTGGGGGTCTGGCCTTCTCTTGGGGGGCCTCACAGGGGACAAAATGTAGCCTGGCACACCTATGGGGGTGGGGGGGTTACCATACCATACCTGATCAAATTTCACTGACCCTAAGCAAATTTGGGTACCCCACCTTGTGAGAACGATTTTTCTTGGGGTACCTTTGAAAGCAGTTTTTAAGCGATTCTATGCCTTTTTTAACAAATAACAGCGATTTTTAGAAAACAATTTTTCGGACGTTTCTTAGCAAAAAAAGTGATTTTAAGCGAAAAATTCCTATTTCTTGGGCAATTTTCTTACCCCATCTGGGAGCAATTTCGCGACCCCTTGTGAACGACGACATCGCCGAGGGCGAGGGGGGGAATTCCACACCGCACCCCCCTTTGTCCACCTGTGGTGGCTACCCCCGGCATAGGTGTAACGGGGATTTGGGTTGGGGACCCCTCCCCCGGAATTTTGGGGGTCCCCCTTTTTAGACCCCCCAAACCCCCCACGACCCCCCAAACAATTTTTCTATTTTCATGTCAAAAATCGCATTTTCAGCCATTGCTAATGCCAAAAAACATTCAACCATGAAGTAATTTTGACATTAGACAGGGGTTTCAAACTCGAAAACTTGATTGGCAACATGTTTCTAAGTCTAAAATAAGGTCAATATTGAGCCAGAAAGTCCATAAAACCGTTAAGAACGTGTATTTCTCGCAATAATAAACACTTTCAACTATTGGAAATTTTTTTGGGGTGGGTTTTGTAAGGGTTTCTAAAAAGGGCCCCCATAAACGGGGGGGGGCACCCCAAATCCCCGTTACATCTATGCCCCTAACCCCCCCCCCTCCCGCGTTACACCTATGCAGTGGCCGGCGCACCCAGGGTTTTCTGACAGGGGGGTCGGCGCTAGTAGTACCAGAAAAAATTTCGGGGATGTCCACGGGCGCACCCAGGATTTTGAAAAGGGAGGGTCTGTGCGAACTTTTTATTCGAAGTTTGAACGAGCTTCCGCTAGGGGAGAGGGATAACGGCAACAATTTCCAACAAGTGTTCCGTGCTGCTGCTGCAGCACAAGTGAGGAGATTAGGGAAGTCATTAGCCCACGAGGTGTTCTGGGGGCGAAGACCCCCAGAAATTGAAAAATTTTTGAAATTATAAAAATTTCCGTAATGGAAACCTTTAAAAAGATTTTAATAAAAGTAGAGAAATTTTCTAACATGGAAAAATTTGTAATGGAAACCTTAAAAAAGAAAACAGAAATTTGAACAAAAACCTGCACAGGCGCAGAGAATAAAAACGGGCTAGAGAAGCACCGCAGGCGCAAAAAGTTTTAATACGCAATCAAGATGGAATGGTGCCGCATGCGCCAAAAATGTAAAAAACATGAGCGCCAAAAATATTTGAAATTGAGACAAAATAGCGCCGCAGGCGCGAAACATTTTGTGACGGGCGTCGGAACCCCCAAAATGGGTGTGCCCACGGGGGTGCCAAAACCTAGCGGACTGGCATTTTTTATGGTTTTGAAAGTAGGGGGGGTCCAAGGTATAAGATACCAAAATTTTTAGCGAAAAATTAGCATTTTTTGGTTAAAAAACAAAAAATTGCTGTTTTTAAGCTTAAAATTAACTTGTAAGTCCATGAATTAGCTAAAAATTCAGAAAATTTTTGAAAATTTGACCTCAAAAACTTAATTTTTCGACACTTTTGGGCGACCCCCAAAAAAGTGGGGGGGGGCTTGCCGAAAAGTCGGGGGGATGAAAGTGGGGATGGCCCCACTACAAAAATGCCAGGCGGATGATCTGGGGGCAATAAGGTTTTAGTTCGCGTAGCGGATTTTTGTAATTTTACCTACTCAATTCTAACTTTGCCAAATAAAATGAACGTTGACCGTTTTGAAAAACTGCCCCGAAGCTTTAAAGTTTTCGAATTTGTAGTCAGAGGATTATTTTAAAAAACATTCTTTTAACCAAGGCGAGAGAGGCAGCTTCGCTCCAGAAGAAGCCAGATCCAAAACGACGGATCATTGCCTCTAGAAATTAATTGAGAGCATTCTTGAAACTTTTACAAAATGCCTTACTGCTCATTTTGGTGCGTATTCTGATTCCTGACACCCCCCCCGACCCCCCCCTTGTGTGCGCCCCTGCACCTATGCGTACGGCTACCACTCCCCCCAACACAAAGTTAGCAAAATTTGGCCGAAAATGGGCATTTTTGGAATAATTCTAAAATTTTGAATTAAAACCGCTTTGAAACAGTGCAAAAACGTCTAAAAATTGGTGTATATATACCACCTGTTTGGGTTGGGGGGGGGCAGGGGCGTATCCAGGGGGGTGGTCCAGGGGGTCCGGACCCACCCCTTTTTGAGCCCTGACCCCCCCCCCATCTTCTGCGGCAGGTGATCATTTTTCACTAAACTATTGAAAAGCAAATAAAGATAGAATAAGTGTGTTAGGTGTTATGTTCATTTACATTATTCTGTACTTAAACGTGTATATACGTATAAATCAAAATTCAAACTACTGGAACAGGTTATTTCAAATTCAGAAATTGTGAGTCATAAAGTACGTACGTTTCTACCTACATTTAAAGCAGGAGATTCAGTCTAGGTTATTTTGGTCAAAAATAGCGTCGTTTGCAGAAATGAACAATAGTTTTGACAACGCCAATATAAAAATGACTAAAGAATTACCAAGCTAAAATGTGGAAGTAGCACCAAATTTAAAAAGAATGCAACGTTTCCATTATGTTTTAACCGTGATTTTTTAAAAAATTTATCAGATCTTGGGGGCTGCCGCCCCAATCCCCCGCTCTAGTCTATATTGTCTTTGTAATTTATGTTAAGGTGGTGGTATCCTTTTGTGCAGTGCTTTTGTTGGTGATTTTTTGAAACGCTATAACTTTCGCAATTGTGGGAGTTGCAAAGAGCTTTATATATACATCGTTTTAAAGCTTATTGTCTGTACATTCACATGAGCTTACAGAACTGGCAAAATTAGCAAAAATAGCAGAATTTTTCTGACAAGTTGACACCTAACAGGATGAATATATACCAAAAGTTTTTGAACATCGATTTCTCAAAACTGAAGAATCGGCCAAAAGTTCTTTTTGTGCCACGATATGAAAGACATATGGGCCGAGGGACGTTTTTTTTGGATTCGGCTCAGCAGGTCTTAACAGTCGAGAAAATCGGCCAAATGCACAGTAACACGAAATTTCGCAACTTCGCATTGAGTTTTCTTGCTACGTACTCAATATGTTTTAGCCCAAACCAAGAAAAACGTCCCTCCGCAGAAGTGCGAATTTTAATTCTGCCGAAAATCTCCGGAACCCGTCAGGTAGTTTTTGAGAAATCGATGTTCGAAACAAAATAATCGCAGTTTTGCCAAAATGGTTTTTCGGCCAAATCTCTAGCTGAAAGCAATAAAGTCAGGCTAATAGGCATTCATAAAATGTGCATTTGGTCGATGTATCAATTGAGTATAACTAAGCCAATTTTGCCCGTTATATGTGGCAGTAATTTTGAAAAAACAGATTTCCTCGAAAATCGCCATTTTTTGACCCTAAAAACAGTTTATTGCTTATACAGACTTAACCACTGGAGATAGCTCAAAGGTTGTAAGAGCAAAAATGTTCATTTTCGAGTCCTCTTTCCAGCCATAACAACCAATCCCGTGTCTTGTCTATCTACTGGGAGCCTAAGGCCAAAAACCAAAACTTTCTTATCTTTTGGCCTAAGAATACGGGACTGGTCCTAAAATGTTAAAGAGCACGGAAATAGGTTATTTCGTAAGTTTTAGCCCTTTGCGTAAAGGACTAAAGCCGTAGGAGTCAAAAATACCCGAAAGGAAACCAGCACCTTAAGCTTGGACAAAGTTTGAATAGTCAATCAGTATTAAGCCGTACGTAGATTACGAGACTTCATGCTACATCCTTCAATTGCATTTTTGATGCACGTTTCTCGAAGAATTTTCGTTGAAAATTTTTAGAAAACTTTCTCTTCGGGTTTTCTCGGCATGCTAGCTACCTATCCGAGCATGCCAGTATTTAAGAACTTTTATCGCGTAAATGCTAAAAACTACTAGGGATAGATCTGGATGGCAGTCCCGTCGTGGCGATTTGAAGGTAAGAACAGTAGACAGGAAAAACAGAAAAAGGCTTATATATATCCACAAATTTTGCGAGTGCGTATACATACGTATATATATTTCCAACATTTTCACCAGAGTTTCGGATAGAAAAAGTCTAAAATGTCATTCGATTTTAGCAAAAAAAGTGTTAATTTTTAAAAATTTTCTTGTTTCTGCAAGATGAAAGAAATTAAAAGATTTGAAGAACGATTTCATCCAAAAAGCAAAAACGTTCTTCAACTTCTGGGGGCGCCGCCACCAGGCCCCCGAATCGTATTCTGTTATTCTGATTATTGTTAGTACTCAATAATGTTACATATAATATATATAGACAGTCATATTTGTAAGTACGTAGTTACGTGAGTTTGCGGGACAGTGTCAATTATGAAGCAATACACGCCAACACACAGGAGGGCGAGTACGTGCTTCGCTTGTACAGTCTGCTGTAGAACTGAACTGGATAAAAACAGTGCAGTTGGGTGGTCCTGGGGGGGAGCATAAAAATTTTTTGGACCCACCCCTTTTCAAAATCCTGGATACGTCGGTGGGGGGGGGAGTAAAAAGTCCAAATCATACCCAGTCTGGACCTGATAAGAAGCCGCTCCCTTTGGCTCAATTATATATATGCTATGCCAGACACCCATTTCTTATGACCTAAAAAGTCCCTTGCCCAGACCTGTTGGGACCTGGTATGCTTTTGGGCCGCCGTTGTCTGCTTAGGTTTGGGTTGTCCTTTTCGCATCAGTGACAGTCAATCTCAAAAATCGGAACTTTTTACCAAAAAGTGTATATATCCAAACTTTAGTCAAGGTCGGGTATTGCGTCATGGGGGGACTCACAGGGGGCAAACTGTAGCCTGGTACACGTATGCCTAAAACATTAAAAACAGGCCTTATTTTGAGATTACTGATTACAGAAAATTTGCATTTTCGGGTCATTTTTTCAAATTTCTGAAGTCCGAATTCTATGGGGCACCCCATCACATTTCCAAGATTTACCCCCCCCCCCGGAACCAAACAAAGTTCCATTGAAACTATGCTTATGAGCAGCATTTTATTTGTTACAGGTATATATAGATTTAGCGATTTCTATATACACTTCATTTATTCTTTTAACACAGTTTGAATATGCCTTCGGAAGATGACGGTAATGTTTTCTATCTGTGTTTATAAGTACAATACGTGTATCATTTGAAGCACCATTTTAATTTGATTGACTTTAGGGCGCCGACCCCCCTCCCAAAAATGCCAGCCACTAACAATTTTTAGTGTATATATCGTTTACGTACGTAGTTACATGTTTTAAACCTGCTGAAGGGTCTTTGTTTTCGTATTTATCAGGCCTGTTTGTTGGGATCAGCTGTTGAATAGAATGGGTCTGATTAATTTCGATGTTCTTAATGTCAGTAAAAGTGATTAAATTTGCATAGGACGAGTTTTTTAGATTCTTGCTTTCTTGTTTAGATCGCCGACGACGTAGCCGTAGTGGTGAGCGCCGACCATACAGATCAAGATCACGGTCCAGGTCTCCCAGCAGTCGCAAACGCCGCAGCCGCAGCAAAAGGTACACATACATAAACATAATGTATATGTACAAGTAGGAAATAATGTATCATAGGGGTCGCGGTAGCGACCCCTATAATATGAATGAAAATGGTCGAATGACCGTGTAAAACAAGGCTGCGCAGAAGCTGCGCAGATTCCTGCGCAGATCATGCGCAGATTATGTGCGCAAAAAATTGTACGTGTCGAGTTGAGTATATTGGCCAAGTTTCATCCCCGTACCACTTTCCGTTAAAAAGTTGTCCTAAAAATCGCTTACGAGAGTGATGTTTTTTCCGGTTTCTCGCTTTTGATGTCTCATAAGGGGGTTTTGTAGCTTGAATAACTACAGATAGAAAAATTTTTGCCTATGAAACCCATAAATATTCTTGTAGTACAAATCAAAAATAAGAAAATAAGCTAGTTTTTATGCTTCCCAGGGCCGGAAAAAATTTTTGGCTGGGGGCCAAAGTCGGCCAAAACGCTAAAATGGCCAAAAAGTATGCTTCAAAGGCGCCTTAATAAGTCAGATTGGGCTATATATGGGGCAGTACTGACTACATGGTTAAACAGTACACATATCGGGGTCGTTCAAATGCTATATGATTTTCCGTCTTCGTGCGTAATTTTTCGGTACTGGCCGGCCAAAGTTGGTGAATTTTGGGTCGAACTTTGAACTTAATTTTTTCACTTATTTTGCTACATGGGTGGCTCAAATTTTGCATACAAAGGTTTCTTGGGACGGAGAATCGATTCCCGCTATCAGTTTTGCTGCCCGAGTAACCCAAGTTGCTGGGCTGGTTCCACTTGACCGTCTGAGGGGTCATGTCGGTAACCGCTTCACGGAGGTCCATAGTAGGCTTTACTTTGCCTCTCCAAACTTTGTCTATAGGGGTTTTCTGGTGCGCCCAGCTCATTCCCGGTGTCCGTGTCTGACCCACCCATCTTGCTGTGCTGGTTCCACTTTGCCGTCTGGAGGGTCCGGTCGGTACCGACTTCCGGGAACACCATATAGTACTGTACATAGCCTGACAAAACATTGTCTATAGGGGTTTTCTGGTGCGCCCTTGCAGTTGCATGTAAAATGCAATATGAGCCCGAGAAAGCGAGCTGCTCATCATTTAAATCTTGTCTTTTAGACATTTAAATGCTGGCTCATATTAAGCATTTTGAATCTTGTCTTATACCCATTTAGATGCTGGCTCATATTAAGTATTTTAACTCTTGTCTTTTACGTATTTAAATGCTGCCCTTAGCTCATATTGCATTTTACATGCGACTGCAAGGAGCATTTTTCCTACTTGTCTTCTTCCATTTTTGGTATTGTTGTAGAGTACGTGGCAGCATATTCGATCTCATTGTGACCCACACAGGAACCACCCACCGCTGTTTTTGGGGACTTTTCCAAACGTTGACCCTGGCCGAGGAACCACGAGCGCCATGCAGCCCGAGGGTCACATCCGTCGGTTTCGGCGATATGCCCATTGAAACGAGCGTAGTCGATTTACTATAAATGCCCCCGACCAAAACGCCAAAAAACGCTGTTTTAGACCATTTGACCGGTGGTCAATAGGTCCCCTAGGCCGTAGTGCCACTGGTCACTTCCATCGGTTTCGGCGATATTCCCATTGAAACGAGCGTAGTCGATTTACTATAAATGCCCCCGACCAAAACGCCAAAAAACGCTGTTTTAGACCATTTGACCAGTGGTCAATAGGTCCCCTAGGCCGTAGTGACCACTGGTCACTTCCATCGGTTTCGGTGATATGCCCATTGAAACGAGCGTAGTCGATTTACTATATATGCCCCCGACCAAAACGCCAAAAAACGCTGTTTTAGGCCGTTTGACCAGTGGTCAATAGGTCCCCTAGACCGTAGTGACCACTAGTCACTTCCATGGTTTCGGCAATATGCCCATTGAAACGAGCGTAATCGATTTACCATATATGCCCCCGACCAAAACGCCGAAAAACGCTGTTTTAGACCATTTGACCAGTGGTCAATAGGTCCCCTAGGCCGTAGTGACCACTGGTCACATCCATCGGTTTCGGCAATATGCCCATTGAAACGAGCGTAGTCGATTTACCATGTATGCCCCCGACCAAAACGCCGAAAAACGCAGAACGATTTTGACTATAGCATTCGAAAGAGCGGGTCATTTTCAGTACATCTGAGAATCATAAAATATCAATATTTTTGCAAAAAATCATGTCAAATTGACTTTTCAACATTTCGTATGTTTAACACGTAAACATAGGCAAATTTTGGAAATTTTTGAAATTTGCTTAATTTCTGCAGTTTAAGCATCCTATCACATAGAAAACGTGTTTTTATTGCATTTAAAGCCAAACCCGACCTATATATTTTAGTGAAAAATTAGCTTTTTTGGCGAAATTTGAAAATTTGGCTTGAAATGGCACCATCTCAGATTTTGGCCACCTGAACCTCACGTAGAAGGTCGAACCTAGGTAAAATCTATACCAAATTAATCAGGAGGCTCTACTGAGCTAAGAAATGCATGAATTTTCCTTTGCTGCTAATGGTTAGAAAAAATTACATTTTGAAATTTGGGTTTTCCCCCGCACTTGGGTGTTTTCCCCGCCGAGTCTAGGTCACCCCCAGGTCGCACCACAGGTACTATATAGAACCAAATTGCATACACCATCGTGAAGTTCGAGACATATCCTCTGAGAAACTGTAATCCGTTTTGGGCTGAGTCTTTCCAGTAGTTCAGGGTGACCCCCTAAAGTTGACCCTGCCTGACCCCCATGTTGGGACCAAAAATTCCAAAATTTTCAAACTCCCAAAAAATTTGCTGAGAGGCAGCGGGAGCTACAATAATACACCCTCTAGGGTAGTTTTGGACGCTCTTTAAGATGGGCTATTAAAATCCGATCTAGCTCATTATGGGTGACTCACACTGGCGATGGGTTTTTCCCCGCATATCGGATTGGGGTTTTTTCCCGCCGCGCTATATAATACGTACTATATATATATATATATACAAGAAACAAAAATGCTCATCTGGAGCATGAAAAAGTAATATGGGTGATGGTGAGGTTGCAAAATCAAGAGAGGACTAGTTTTTAAAATGCTTAATATGGGGCTAGGTTCAAAAATAGAAGAGGACTAGGTTGTGAGCGAATTAATATGGGCACAGCTTCGCCGAACAACCCATATTCGCGGTTTATAAATGTACGTATATCAGTATGCATATCCATCCACGCTACGTTTAGTTTATAGTTAGTCAAACTTTTTCTTCGAGAAACGTTTTATACTAACCAGTGCGTTTTATTCATTTATACGGAAAATTTATATTTCAAGAATCATCTTAGGACTCTGACCTTCTATTTCCTCCCTGCTTGAACCAATAGCTTTAGCCTCATGTCCTTAGACCTCTTCTCGTTGCTTGCCGTAGTTCAACCCGACCAAATGATGATAATTTACGCACATATGTATTCCTAGCTAGTCTAACAGAGTACGTATATGCAAACAACTGTATTCAATGAGTACGCATTCAACTTCTTAAATTTCTTATTACTGGCTGAAATTGATAGCTCTGTATGCGACAAAAGCTAAGACGAAGCGTGAAATGCCGCGAATATGGGTTGTTCGGCGAAGCTGTGCCCATATTAATTCGCTCACAACCTAGTCCTCTTCTATTTTTGAACCTAGCCCCATATTAAGCATTTTAAAAACTAGTCCTCTCTTGATTTTGCAACCTCACCATCACCCATATTACTTTTTCATGCTCCAGAGGAGCATTTTTGTTTCTTGTCCTTCTGTCCTTTTAAAGATTCTCCTCCAAGCGTCTAATCCATCATGGCATTACGCCATTTGTGTAAGCATATAAACTATACACAACCTGCAAATCAGGCTCAGTAAGCCATGACAGCAGTGATCCAGTTAACAATAATTTCAGCCATTTAAATATAAGCGCTGACTAAAGACATATTTTTGAGTGCCATTCGAAGAGAACGAACGGTAACTCTAAATCCGGTTCATCCCAAAACGCTGTTTTAGGCTGTCTGACCATTGGTCAATAGGCCCCGTAGGCTGTAGTGACCAGTGGTCACTTCCGTCGGTTTCGGCGATATGCCCATTGAAACGAGCGTAGTCGATTTACTATATATGCCCCCTACCAAAACGCCGAAAAATGCAGTTTTAGGCCCGTTGACCAGTGGTCAATAGGCCCCGTAGGCTGCAGTGACCAGTGGTCACTTCCGACGTTTCGACGATATGCCCATTGAAACGAGCGTAGTCGATTTATTATATATGCCCCCTACCAAAACGCCGAAAAATGCAGTTTTAGGCCGTTTGACCAGTGGTCAATAGGCCCCGTAGGCTGTAGTGACCAGTGGTCACTTCCGTCGGTTTCGGCGATATGCCCATTGAAACGAGCGTAGTCGATTTACTATATATGCACCCGACCAAATCGCCAAAAAACGCAGTTTTAGGCCGTTTGACCAGTGGTCAATAGGCCCCGTAGGCTGTAGTGACCAGTGGCCACTTTCGTCGGTTTCGGCGATATGCCCATTGAAACGAGCGTAGTCGATTTACTATATATGCCCCCTACCAAAACGCCGAAAAGTGCAGTTTTAGGCCGTTTGACCAGTGGTCAATACTCAATAGGCCCCGTAGGCTGTAGTGACCAGTGGCCACTTCCGTCGGTTTCGGCGATATGCCCATTGAAACGAGCGTAGTCAATTTACTATATATGCCCCCGCCCAAAATGCTGAAAAACGCAGTTTTAAGCCGTTTGACCAGTGGTCAATAGGCCCCATAGGCTGTAGTGACCAGTGGTCACTTCCGTCGGTTTCGGCGATATGCCCATTGAAACGAGCGTAGTCGATTTACTATATATGCTCCCGACCAAAACGCCAAAAACGCAGTTTTAGGCCGTTTGACCAGTGGTCAATAGGCCCCATAGGCTGCAGTGACCAGTGGTCACTTCCGTCGGTTTCGGCGATATGCCCATTGAGACGAGCGTGGTCGATCTACTATATATGCCCCCGACCAAAACGCCGAAAAACGCTGTTTAGAGTGAGTTTTCCCAACTTTGTCCCTGGGCGAGGAACCACGGGAGACATGCTGACCAGTGGTGGTCACTTCGGGCGGTATCGGCAGTATGCTCATCGTTTTCAGCGACCCCGATTTACTATATATGGGGACCACCCCGAGGCCGAAAAACGCCATTTTTAGTGACTTTTAGGCCATTTCTAGTAAAAGTGGGACTTAGAAACTTTTCGCCCAGCAGGCCAAAAAAATGCAAAGTTTGGGCCCATCTCCTGAAAGCTAGGGAGCAAAATTAAAAAATCCCCCTCGTTACTTTATGCACCCCTACTGGTAGTTTTCAACAAAAGATACTAGACCTCTCCAGCTTCTACCCAGTTCTAGAAAAGTGTGACCAAAATTTGCGAAAAATAGCGAAAGTCCGACTTTGGGACCTCGGCACAGAGCCAAAATTGGCCAGGTGCCAAAATGACCAAAAAAAGGTAGCATGGGGGGATCCTGTCTACCAACATATAATAGTAGTATGGTGCCAAAATGCCCACATCGTTCCAACACTTCGCCGTAAAATGCATTTCCAATAAGCGTTATTCACCGAGAAAAAAACAAACGCACGGTAACTATCGCCTAGTGCAAAAATTCGAAGTTTCGAATTCGAACCAAAAGTATGGTGGTACTTGTAGTACTACTCGAGTTGTTTACGATGGTAACCTTTTTACCACTCCCGGGCCTCTAATTAGCTGGCACCAGGCCAACACGGTCTCCAGGGGGCCGCGCAGACGCCTTTATACCCATATTATGTAGGGGCGCTATCGCGCCCCTACATAATAGAGAGAGAGAGAGAGAGGTCGGGGAAAAAACCAACCCGCAAGTGGTGGGGAAAAAAGCCAACCCCCCGTTTGGGCGATGGGGATGAGCTAGCGGGCTCAAATTTGGCGTGCAAGTTGGCAGGGCCCATCCCACCTACCACATGAAATTTGAGCAAAATCGGACCACTTTTGAGCATTTTTTACATTTTGAAAAGTTTGACATTTTCGACCCCCCAAAAATTCAAAATTTGCCTATTTTTGAAGGCCTGTAGAAAATTTTCCGTAGAAATAGTTTCTGTGAGAACAACACTGGGGTTTTTTTACTGGGGATTTGTGGGGGGGCGCCCCCACTTTCTGGGTTCCCCCCCACTCAACTTCTCCCCCCCCCCACTCGTTCCCCCCCCACTTTGGGCTTACCCCCCCACTCACCCTAAGGTGCCCAGAAATTGCCAAATTTTTAGGATTTTTGGTCAAAATTTTCAAAAATTTTCCGGCGTTGCCGGAATTTTTTGGTCAAAAATCGTCTATTTTGGTGCCAAAACGTAATTTTTGTGCACTTTTATGCTTGGTTATAGCAGTATATATCTATGTAGTAAACAGGCTTTTTATACTTTATTTTTGGCATTTTTAGCTCATTTTATTCCCCCCCCCCACTTTTGGACCTCCCCCCCACTAGTGGGGGCTGCGTCCCCCCCCCTACTCTTCCCCCCCCCACTTATTTTTGCCTAAAAAACCCCAGCAACATGTGCTCTTTTCAAAAATGTCGGTCTCGACTTCCTGCGACGCTTGGCAAGCTGCCAGCAGAATTTTAAAAAATGGGAAAATAAAACCAAGGGTGGGAAAAAACCAATTTTTGCTTTTGCTGCCAAACTCCGAAAAATGGTTATTAGTTGCTCAAAAGCCATCCACATAGCAAATTTAATGCGTTCTTTCACGTGAACAGCTCAAAATTGCATTTGGACTTGACAATTTTGTGCTAGAAGGTAAAAACATCTTTTCGGCGGATCGACTGTTTGGCTCAGCTAAAGTGGTAAAAATGTACTCTGGGACAGAGAAACAGCGACACCGATTTTACCTGTCGCATGCATAAAATCGCTAATATGAGTTACCCTGCCCGAATATTGGGGTTGGTTTTTTTCCCATCGGTTGGTTTTTTCCCGCCATTGGTTTTTTACCCCGGCTAATTAACCGTTAATTACTAATTAACGACAGGACCTAGAGAGGCGATTTATATACCAAAATGACAGTCTAGACAGGGCTTGATAAGAAAACAATTTATAGCCGGATTGCTCCACGGAGTAGTTCTGCAGAGTCCAAAAAGTGACTACCTGGGTTTTTTCCCCGACCTCTATGGTATATAAATATATATATATATATATATATATATATATATATAATATGTCTGAAAAGTGGCTGGAGACAGTGTAAAATAAGCTGCGCAGAAGCTGCGCAAAATCCTGCGCAGATTTCATGCGCAAATTGTAGAGCACATCGAGTTTAGTATATCTGGGAAGTTTCAGCCCCGTATCACTTACCGTTAAAAAGTTGCGCCCCGGACCGGTTATGGCGGCGATGTTTTTTTCCGATTTCTCCTATTTGATAGTTGTATTGTACATAATGTTCGCCGCTTTCACGTGAACTGCAGTGGTGGGCCAACCTAAAGGGCTATAGGGTCTAGTAGTACCCTCTAAAGAATTTAAGAATCACAACATTTTTGCGCCGCAGTGGCGCCGCAAAGTCGGCTCATAGCGGGGAAAGTGACCATTTTTGTGGTCGTCGCTCAGGTCGAACGTTACGAGCTGGAGCTAATTTCTTTTTATATTCAGAAATTACGTATATTGAACTAACTAACGGTCCAGGTTGCGTTTCTCTATCACTTCCCTAGCGACCACAGTGGCCCGGTCAAAAATGGCGAAACTTCGAAAAATGAAAAATCGAAATTTCTCGCTATCTATTCAACTTTGAAAGCTCAAATCTTCCATACAATGGTTTTTTGGCACGGAGAATCGATTCCCGCAGTCTGTTTTACCGTCAGACCCACCCATCTAGCTGGGCTGGTTCCACTTTGCCGTCGGGAGGGTCAAGTCGGAAACCGCTTCCTGGAGGTCCATAGTAGGCTCTACTTGGCCTCTCAAAACTTTGTCTATAGGGGTTTTCTGGCTTGCGGGATAGTGTTTTCGGAACGGGGAAATGTTTCATAATGTAAGTTTCACCAGAAATTTTGGTTAGGAGAGGTTAAACTTTGGTGTTTGGTGATCGACCCCCAAGAAATGATGGGGGTGCCCCCCCGCCCGAACCTCCCGTAAAAGTTTCTGTATTTTAACATTTGTTTGTCAAAACAGCTTGTAATTAGCCGTTTTTGCACGGTTTTAAAGCGATTTTATGCCAACACTTAGTGGTCTGATGGGTACATGAAGCAGCGTTGTCACTGCAAACCATGTACTTACAGTTTGACACAATTCTCTCTGTCACGTCGCTTTATATTACGTTGCCTAGCCTAGTGCAGCTAGATTTCAGCTTAAAATGAAAGAAAAATTAGATAAAAGTTACCAGAAAAATATGGGTGTAAACCGTAGTATTTCTAAAATTTTCTGCTGGGGGCTGTGCCACCAAAACCAGTTAACTGTTTTTTTTCATATTGCTAACTGCAGCGACAAGTTGATTGTTACATTTATTGTAGGAATTGAAAATACTAATCAATGATCTATATATTCCAAAAATGACTATTCGTATAACCTCATAAATTAGTAGTAGTGCTCTAGATTTCCTGATGAAGTCTAAATTTGAAAATTCTTTCAATTTCTGGGGGCTCCACCGCCCGCTCCAAAGTCCCCGACTTGTTTCTTTAACTCAAGTTCATATGTTTATTTTTGAGTCGCAATGCCCTAAAACAACTAATGTTTGAATGTTTCTTGGCGCGAATCGTGAAACTAAAAACCCACGAGTTACCCCTTTTCGCCTCCAACTAAATTCGTTTCGTGACAACAAAGATATATACACCCTTGTTTTTGAGTGCCAGATCTGAGCGGGTTTTAATTAATTTATGCTTTTACTCGTATTTTTGAGCAATAATTAATCAAGATCATTTTAGTTATTTTCGAAAATTTTGTGAAAATATGGAATTATGTTATTCATGTCGTCAGGACATGAAAGAAACTGTTTTCTTGGCGCGGAAGCGGAAACCAATCCCTGTGGCGCTGTTTCATGTGAATTTGGCTGAATTGCAATTTTGTTCAATTTGTTTCGGTAACAAAACTTTTTCTGTCTACATCTGGCTTTGTCTGTCTGCATTATTTTTGGTCAATCTGTGCTTCGTTTGTTTCAGTCCTATTCGCATGAGAAGCCGAAAGTACAAGTATTGGGATGTTCCACCGTCTGGCTTCGAACACTTGTCCCCTCAAGACTATAAAGCATTACAAGGTAAATGTGTGCTGGCAACCTATTGCTGCTGTCTCATAATTAGTGATGGGCACCGGATATTTTTCACATTCGGATATCCGCCTTATTTGCGTTTTCGGATATCCGTTTTATCCGCCTATTAACTATTAACTTAAACTTAGGCTCAAGAAATATTCTTGATTTCGCTGTTAAAATTTCAATTTTTTGGTACACTGCAAATTTCTGTCGTACAGCCAAGCCACAACCTTGGTTTGAAAAATATGTGAAATAACTCATTAATGTATAAAATTTTCAATGAAATCTTTGAAAAATTTTCTAATATTGTTGAAATTTTTGTCCAAAATTTGTCAGTTTTTCATTACTGCCTGAACGTCAGGATATTTATCTCAAATCGGATATTATCCGGATATCCAGTGCCTAGTTTAGTTTGTTTAGTTTAGATATCTTGTTTAGTTTGAGACTTTGAGAGTTTGAGACTAGCATAGCTTTAACAGCTTCACTCTCTTTGGACTCGTGAAACTTGGATCAGGTGGATCTACAACGCGCAGCTGAGTTTATAGCATCATTACGTTCTCTACCTTTTTGCTTTGGATTTTGAAATGAAACAAAAAATCTGGTGAATTTTTGTGTTATGCATACAAATTGTTGTGCGTAATTATTTATTTAGTAGAAATGCTAACGTATAATTGATTTTATTGCAGCTAATGGCCAAGTTCCTAGAGCCAGCTTGCAGGCGGCTGTCCCTGTGGTTGGCCCTTCAGTTACCTGTCAATCCAGGCGTCTCTATGTTGGTAACATTCCTTTTGGCTGTACGGAGGTGAGCTTTAGCAGTGTTTTGGTTTTTGAATTGTAAAGGTGAACTCACCTGTGTCAATTAATATTCACTCTAAAAATTATGTACTAAGTATATACGTATTTAGTTTGTAAAGCAAACTTCCTACATTCGGTGACGGCACCCTTGTGTTAAGCAAGGTGGCTTCCATTGAATGTCCCAAAGAGGCCTCGCGACAGCTCACCGCTAGCGGGCGGGAAGGAATACTTACTTACTTACTTACTTACTTGCTTAGGTTGTAAAGTCTCATTCAGTCATTCAGTCTAAAGACAATGTACTACGTATGTATTTGTTAGTGAACAGTTGTAGTTGATTTTATTTTTGTTGTTGGTTTGGAAAGCCACTCTGCCCGTAGGCAATATAGGGTCAGTCTCGGCAGGTTTAATACTTAGCGGATGCAGCATCCAGATCAAAATGACCCAAAAGGAAGGGACTGACTAGGTTTAAGGAGGTGTGGGTCACTGGTTCTCCGTGGCTTGTGCGATCGACCTGCTGTCTCAGACATGACCAGTACACCGTCAACTGACCCGGACGATTGGACGTACTCCGAGTGTTTCAGGGACATTCAACCAGCTTACTTGCGACTGGTTTGGAAAATCATTAGTGGTAATGATAGAGAAGGTGGTGATTTCTG
>JASAND010003359.1:0-13445 GCA_030248195.1 Trissonchulus latispiculum | reverse complement strand
TTGTTCGTTCAGTTACGTATTGCTCGAAAATATTTATATATAGATAATTGTTTCAATGTTGATAACTAATTTACTCAACTAAAACAATCAACTTTGAATATACATAACTTCAGAAGGTCTTAATAATACAGCGGGCTTTTGCGGGCCAAAAATTTTGTATGCGGGCAGCGGGCCGGTCGTGCGCGGGCCGAAAATTGGAGTGCGGGCTGCGGGGCACAAATTTCGGCCCGCGTCCAACTCTGCCCCAGACCACTGCATATCTTATTTTTGTTTGCTATTCATTCTTTTACACCATAATTCATTGAATTTCAATGAGAAGGAACGTAAAATGAAGCTAAGACTGTTAGTTTTAATCTTAGCAAAAACCTCGTGAAAACTCATTAATTCGGCGTTAACTGCGTTTATAGCGTTTAACGTAGAGAAGCATTTTTAATTTTACGCATTTGAAATTAAAAATACACTCGAAAACAAAAATGCTCAAAAAACAAAAATACTCAAAATTTCCGAAGGTCCTATTTAAAAACCCTGTTGCAGATAGATGTAATTTGAAATATAAGAGTTTTCGCCTTCAGAAAGGTGGCCCATGTCAAGATAAAAGTTAGAACCCCCAGAACCCCCATCAGAAAAAAAGGAGGTTCTCAAATTTTTTTCATGCGTTTGCATCCAGGACTTTGATTTGTACGTGACTACGTTGCGGATCCTTTCCTTCAGCAGGTACTTCAGCAGACATGATATGTTTATAATATGTATATATGTATCTCAGTCATCAAATTTGTAGCATATAACCGGGGTGTACTTGGGGGGGTCCTCCTGGCTTTTCTCATAAACTTAGACTGAAAATTCTGTGATGAAACATCCAATATCCACAATATGGGTATCAATCGAAAGCTGACGACAAGAACAACACGTTGGTCCCTAATTTAAGCCCAGACAAGGCGCACACTTTTCGGTACACCCGGACTCCAGAACCCTCTGAACTTCCAGCAAACACTTAAAACTGGGCAGTAGAGGATCAAATCTCCTGAAAAAAATTTCAGAACCCCCAGAACCCCAAGAACCCCCATCAAAAATTTGAAACTAAATATATGCAGTCACGGATCAAATCTCTTCGAAAAGTTAAGAACCCCAAGAACCCCCAGAACCCCCATCAAAAAATGAAACTAAACATAGTTATAGATCAAATCTCTACAAAAAATTAAGAACCCCCAGAACCCCAAGAACCCCCATGAAAATAAAAGCTTCAAGAAAATCAAGTGGAAGATCAGAACGCATCAAAAAGTGACTTTTATCTTGACATGGGCCAGAAAGGTCAATATATTTGTTCATAAAATTGAATATAATATGCTACGCTTGTATTTGAATGAAGTGACCTTTGTCTGTAACTAAACAATAAATAATTAAACAACATATTCTGTGTGAGTGCGCGTAGCCATATCAAAAACGTAGTTGAAACTAATTTTCAGTGAACACCCCGCCCCGCTCACAAACACTGAAGGACCCACGCACTACAAAAATCTGGTGAAGGCTAACCCAATTGACCTTGCCCATGTGTATATCGCAAAACTTCTACTCGGAAATTACAAATTACAAAAATTCTGGAAAACCAAAATTAGTTTCGTTGTAGCCATTAAAACTATGAAATCTTAAGCTGCATTTCATATAAAGGTTGCTTCCAGCGCCAAATAATGAATGAACTGGTGGTTCAAAATTGATATCTCCAAAAGGAATATCACTACTTCAACAATCGCCTTTTATGAAATCATAAAAGGGCTGCAAAGGTTTTGGATAGCGGTGCTCGAATTTGTCATTAGTTTTAAGGTGCCTTCATCATCACGTACGCAGGTGTCGATGCACATAAGCTGTGGCGCTACGAACAGAAGCGTTGGTGCACGTAGAGGCTTCTTGTTGTTGCATGGCACCCGGGCGTGACGCTTGAAACCGTCAATGCGCGTGGGACGCTTCCAGCTATAGCATGGCGGTGTAGCGCATCGACGCTCTTCTGCGCGCGACTACTGCCACGTCGTTGTAAGTCTACGCGCGTGCTGGAGGTTGGAACTACTGTTGTTATATTGGGAAGCTACAAAATAGTATTGGTTTTGTCGACAATCGTCAAATCGCCAACAATAGACAACAAGCCACAACACGTGGCAGAAAATTAAAAATATGGTTACCATTTATGAGAAAATAATTTAGCCTTCATACCGCCAAAAATTGAAAGCGCAGTTAAGCCTTTTTGTTTGTGTTGGGTAAAGAAAACCTTAAAGATTGTGTTGACATAAAGTGAAGAGGACCCATCCTGTCACTAGCGTAGATACGGGGGGGGGGCGGGGGGCCGCCCTCCCCGAAATAATGGCTTTACCCCCCTGAAAAAATTGGGTAAAAAACGATTTTACGCCTGCGCAGAGCGCGGGCGTTTAACTTTGTTAGAAACATACGTAAATTATACATTAATGCTTCAAATTAGCTCAACATTGATGCATTTTCTATACCATTAAAAAATTTTCGAGAGTTTTGGCTATTTAGATTATCAAAATTATTATTTTTCATTAAGCATGCTAATAAATGTTTGTATATATAAGTTGCTTTGCAGTTTTGCAGTTATCTGCGTTATTCCCAACATTATCAGCCTTGGCATAATTGGTTGATATGATCAGAATACGCAATGGGAGCATCCTAATAGTTTCAGTTTTCGGACAAGACAGTAAACGTAGAAAATAGCAAATAAAGGTACAAAATGTTGTTAGTCAATTGATAAATCATTTATAAAGAAATAAATGTTTCAATAGCGTTTAATGGCAAAATTTAAAAATTTTCTCAACTTCTGGGGGGCTCCGCCACCCAGCCCCCCGTTTGGACTTAGAGTGTCGCTTTCAGTTGTAACAAGTCGAAAACATGAACCACAGAAGACTTTTGAATTAATACGACAACTTGCAGTATAATACGCAGTGTGCATGTAATTGTTACGCAAAAATAGAAAATTTCACCCACCCCTCAAAAGTCCTCGGTCAAAACCGCCCCCCCCCTGAGAATTTTTTGTACCTACGCTAATGCATCCCGTCAGCGTCAGTATATCTTAATACAAAATTATTATGAGATTAATTAGAAACTTGCACTAAACTTACCTGCAAAAATTTACACAAACAGCAGCGCAGGGTATTTTTTACCGGGGGGGGGGCGAGGGGGCCCGCCGAAATTGACCTTCCCCCCCCGAAAATGCCTTCCCCCCCCCGAAATCGCCCCCTCCCGGGATTAATGCTTCCCCCACCGGGATTTTTTGGGGGCCCACATTTTTGCCAAAAATAGGCTAGTTTTCAAAATTTTTCCGGCTTCGCCGGAGATTTTTTCGTAAAAATGGCTATTTGTAGCTTAAATCCTGGCATTTTTGAGAACTTTTTGCCTTTCAACGTGTAAAATACGCCCAAATATACCAATTTTTAGCTCATTTTTGCAAAAAATCTCCCCCCCCCCCCGAAAATTCTCCCCTCCCCCCGGGCCCGGCCCCCCCCGGGAAGTAGGGATGGGCGCGGAAAAAAGGACTGGAAAAAAGGTTTTTTCCGTTTTTTTCCATTTTTTCCGATGGGATGGGAAAAAATGGAAAAATATTCCTAGTGTTATTTTGACGATTTGTACAGTGAAATATCATGTTTTCTGAGCTTTTCCAGCAATTTCACGCTATTTACAACCTTTTCCGTGGGTCATAGTAGGTGGGGGTATGTTAAATCTGACGAAATTGTATTTGGGTTTTTCGACGCATCGGAAAAAATGGAAAAATATTCGGGACATGTTCTGAAAGTTAATTTATAACCTCAGAACATTAAGAAACTACCAAAAGCAGTGTTTAGTGAGTTAAGAATACGATATATATTCATGAATTTGAGCTAATTTTGGGATTTGACATTTTTTCCCTTGGAATGTGAAAATGATTGCATAACTCAGGTGGTGTTAATAATCCATACCTAACAGTCTAGTGTTCAACCAAAACTGTTAAAATAACTGGAATTGTTTATTTTACGAAGCGCGTTACCTACGAAAACCACAAACTAGGTCTAGCATAACCGCCAAGGTATACAGAAGTCACCTGTCCTTTGCTCTACAGTGTCACCCGCTGAAAATAGTTGATTCATATAATTAGTATTGGAATGTTTCTAAGCGCTTGTGTTATTGCATTACCCCTGTGGGGCTACTAAATATCGTGAAAACGGCTTCTGTGCATGCAAAAACATGAAACAACGCAGCTTTTAGCACATTGTGTAGTTTTGGAGTGACCGGAAAAAAAGGAAAAAAATGGAAAAAAACCGGAAAAAACGGAAAAAAGGTTTTTTCCGGCAATCTTTTTTTCCGGAACAAAACCAACCCTGCCGGGAAGCCCCCCCCCGAAAAAATCCCTAAAAAATACCCTGGCAGCGCGGTGCAAAATAAAACGACGCACAAATAACGGGAAACTGAAATGCTTCGTTTGCTCGCTACCCACAGCAACGAATAATGTCTTAAGAACAGAATAACGCCAGCTGTGTTGAGCATCTGTTTCCTCCCGGAAATTCGTCCCATCTACTTTTTAGCGTGGAGGGGAGGGCTCTGTTTAACGTTAGAGGGAGAGCGATGGCAGAATAAAAAGTTTTAAATGGTCTTTAAATTTTTAATTTTTAAATCTGATCTATTATATATATATATATATATATATATATACATGTGTACATATATAATTTAATAAATTTGTTAATTTTTGCAAAAAATCTAATAAAATTTTTTTAATCCAACTTACCCCAAGGTCCCAACAAATCCAGAAATTGTCTCTAAAACTTAACTAGACGATTCGTTGCGGCCCAGTTTGTTCTTTTAGGTGTCATTTTAATACTAAAACCCAATTTGTAACACAGAACTTGGATTTGCCGCCACAATTATACGTACCAATGCTAAACATAAGTATACAAGTAGGAAAAATTCTCCTTGCAGTCGCGTGAAAAAGTTAGTATGAGCTATGATGGTCAACATTAAATGTGTCAAGGACAAGATTTAAAATGTTTAATATGAGCAAGCATTTAAATAAGTAGAGGACAAGATGCAAACAGCTAATACGAGCCCCTACGTTTCTCATGGGCTCATATTGACGCTCACTTAGCTGTCGCTTACTTTGAATACAGCACAGAAATATATAGGTTTGCATGAATAACGACGCATATAAACATTAATTTTGCAAAGCTGTACGTAACGTCACCGTACTTAACTCAACTTACTTTAACAAAACATTATTGTATGTAATAACGTGTGTTAACAACAGTCAAAATTATAAATTACTGCATGTTTTCTTCTCCACCGCTCCACCTCCATTGTCCAAGTACACATTTAAGGCCACCATCTAAGTCAACAAAACGAAGCCGATGTGCAATCTAATAAAGAAATGAAAATGTAGAACTTACACAGGTTGTGAAATCATTTGAAGTTATCATCGCAATCATTCAATTTATTCAATATTCCCAAGCCAATCAAATCGTTTATAAACACTGATGCTTATATGCCAACCGTACCCTGTATGTTTGCCATTTTAGTCGCGTCAATATGAGCCCAAGAGAAACGTAGCGGCTCACATTAGCCGTTTACATCTTCTCCTCTACTTATTTGAATGTTGGCTTATATTAAACATTTTAAATCTTGTCCTTGACACATTTAAATGTTGACGAACATAGCTCATATTAACTTTTTCATACGACGACAAGGAGCATTTTTTACTTGTCCTCCGTCTAGTTTTTGGGAAGGCTGCCATAACTGTGGCAGCAGCATAAATTTCAGCCTTCTAGCTATCTCCAGTTGCTTGAACCACGAACTGGTTCAACTTTGAACCAGATTAACCCGATCTGGCCAGCCATAGATCGGATCGCCAAAATAACACCACAAGTGAATTCACCATGCCCAAACCTTTGTACGCAAAGTATCAGCTTCCTGCTATCTCCAGTAGCTTGAACCAGGAACTGGTTCAACTCTGAACCAGATTAACCAGATCTGGCCAGCCATAAGTCGGATCGCCAAAATAACACAACCTGTAAATTCCCCATGTCCAATAACCTTTGTATACAGAACATCAGCCTTCCAGCTATCTCCAGTAGCTTGAACCAGGAACTGGTTCAATTTTGAACCAGATGAACCAGATCTGGCAAGCCATAGGTCGGATCGCTAATATAACACCACCAGTGAATTCCCCATGCCCAGTAACCTTTGTATGCAAAATATCAACCTTCCAGCTATCTCCAGCAGCTTGAACCCGAAACTGATTCATCTTTGAACCAGTTGAACCAGGCGAGATACGGGGTCGGCATTACGCTCATCGTGTTCAGCGACCCCGGTTTACTACTAATTACTCATTACTAATTACTAAATACTACTATTTACTACACTAATTTAGCAGTCAAAATTCCTGGCATGAAGAAGGGTCCAAGCTGTCATAAGCTGCCGGCCTGTCTGGACTGCCTAAGGAATCTCTGTACCATCCTCGAATTCCCCCTTGGAGGATCCCTGCCCTACTCACCATAAATACTGATCTCGCGGGAGCAGATGATTGTCCTGGTCGGAAGCCGGATATAGAGAAATCAGTGCTGAAGAGAATGGCTGAAGAAACCCTCTCCCAGCTGCCAGCGTCTGATATCAATCTGCGGGGCAGTGATGAAGTCCAGGAAGGGTGGCTCTGCTGTGTTTATCACGAACGGAGAAGGAACGATCTTGGCAAGGATAAAGGTGCCAGTTGGTGCACTGTGCTCCAGCTACCGCACTGAACTGTTGGCTGCCAGACAAGCTCTCAAATGGGTCAATTCCTGCTCTGGAAGGCCGAAGCGAGAAGTAAGAGTCTGCACAGATTCGCTCTCCCTTCTACAAGGACTCAAGTCTGGCCCCCAGGTCAGTACCAGTCTTAAGGCTGAGGCCGGCCGGCCTCAAACACTATTGTTAATTGGTTAATGTCAATAATTATTTGAGTTAGTTTTACTTAAAACAATCTTTTAATTTGTCCATTCCCTTACTGCCGAAGACGAAGCCAATTCTTAAAATTCGGTTATGATGACTTCCGTAATAATCATGGATTTGACCTGCATAAGCTAAAGCCAACACAATTCTACCGCTGATTTCGGCGATAATTGTTCCAGGTTGACCGTATTCATTGTTTGAGTCAATTTCCTGTTCTAATTTGGGATCATCATAGTGGAGAACATCATCGAATATGTTTACTATTCTAATTTGGTCGTGTGCAGAGTGACCAGCAAGCAGCTAAATAGCTTCTTGATAATACATTTCTGATCAATCTGCAGCAAAACTTTAAAATCTTAAAAATTTTAAATTTTTAAGTTTTCCAAGTGAAGACCAGGGACCGAGGAGAACGAAAATATTTTCGCCTCTAATATTTTGGTGTAAGCTTAAATGTTAAGCTTATATCTAGCTAACGTTAAGCTGGGTCGAAAAACTGTTTTTAGATTCGTATTCAGCGTTCCAGAAAACCCCTGTATGCAAATTTTTAGCAATTTTGGAAACAAAAAGTTTTTTGGTTCTCCGTGGTCCCCCCTTGGAAAACTTAAAAATTTAAAATTTTTAAATTTTTAAACTACTGCTGCAGACCGATCAGAAATGTATTCAAATGCACCCATGCCAAATTTCAACTAAATCGGTTAAGTTTTGCGAAAGTTACGCACAGGGATGCGTATGCCTTAGTATCGCCGAAAGAATGCTGTGTAAATCCGTCTTCCGTAATTGCTCCATCAAGGTAAAAAATAAATCAAAATAAAATAAAATAAATAAATAAACAATAATCCATGGATGAAACGCAATACGGATAAAATTACTACTTGATTACTACGCACGCAAAGTAAGATGTGCGAGCCGAGAGAATCAACAAAGGAATCGAATATCTGCAGGCACTCAAGCCCAGCACAATACCTATATATACATTTAAAGTCGTGCTCCCGTTACGTGCAGATATAGTCGCACAAAGTGCAATTATTGCCCGATTTCATTCAAATTTTCAGAAAATACATCGGGAATGATAATAAACGTTCTGTAAAAACGGCAGCTTCATATCATGGCACTCATGTACAGTGAGAAACAAAAATTTGAAGTTATAGAACTATATATATACAAGTAGGAAAATGTTCCTTGCAGTCGCATGAAAAAGTTAATATGAGCTATGATGGTCAACATTTAAATGTGTCAAGGACAAGATTTAAAATGTTTAATATGAGCCAACATCTAAATAAGTAGAGGACAAGATGTAAACGGCTAATATGAGCCGCTACGTTTCTCTTGGGCTCATATTGACGCTCATTTAGCTTTTGCTTACTTTTAATCCAACACTGAAATGGCTTGGATGAATAACGACGCATAAACATTAATTTTGCAAAGCTGTACGTAAACGTTTTCTTCTCCACTGCTACATCCAAGTACACATTTAAGGCCACCATAAGTCAACAAAACGAAACCGAAGTCCAATCTAATGAAGAAAAGAAAATGTGGAACTTACACATGTTGTGAAATCTTGAGAAAAATCACATTTGAAGTTATCATCGCAATCATCACATTAATTCAATATATTCCCAAGCCAATCAAATCGTTTATAAACACTGATGCTTATATGCCAACTGTATATATGTTTGCTATTTTAGTCGCGTCAATATGAGCCCAAGAGAAACGTAGCGGCTCATATTAGCCGTTTACATCTTGTCCTCTACTTATTTAGATGTTGGCTCATATTAAACATTTTAAATCTTGTCCTTGACACATTTAAATGTTGACCATCATAGCTCATATTAACTTTTTCATGCGACTGCAAGGAGCATTTTTCCTACTTGTCCTCCGTCTAGTTTTTGGGAACGCTGCCATAACTGTGGCAGCAGCAATCACAAATTCCACCAGTGAATTCCTCATGCCCAATAAGCTTTGCATGCAAAATTTCAGCCTTCTAGCTATCTCCAGTTGCTTGAACCAAGACCTGGTTCAACTTTGAACCAGTTGAACCAGATCTGGCTAGCCATGGGTCGGATCACCAAAGTAACACCACCAGTGAATTCCCCATGTCCAATAACCTTTGTATGCAAAATTTCAGCCTTCCAACTATCTCCAGTAGCTTGAACCAGGAACTGGTTCAATTTTGAACCAGTTGAACCAGATCTGGCCAGCCATGGGTCGGATCACCAACGTTACACCACCAGTGAATTCCCCATGCCCAATAACCTTTGTATGCAAAATTTCAGCCTTCCAACTATCTAGAGTAGCTTGAACCAGGAACTGGTTCAATTTTGAACCAGTTGAACCAGATCTGGCCAGCCATGGGTCGGATCACCAAAGCAACACCACCAGTGAATTCCCCATGCCCAATAACCTTTGTATGCAAATTTCAGCCATCTAGCTATCTCCAGTTGCTTGAACCAGGACCTGGTTCAACTTTGAACCAGTTGAACCAGATCTGGCCAGCCATGAGTTGGCTCACCAAAGTTACACCACCAGTGAATTCCCCATGCCCAATAACCTTTGTATGCAAAATTTCAGCCTTCTAGCTATCTCCAGTTGCTTGAACCAGGACCTGGTTCAACTTTGAACCAGTTGAACCAGATGAACCAGGCGAGATACGGTGTCGGCACTATGCTCATCGTGTTCAGCGGCCCCGATTTACTATACGTGGGTACCACCCCAAGGCCGAAAAACGCTGTTTTTGCCCGTTTTTAGACTATTTTCAAATTTTCGGACTTCGAAATTTTTCAGCTTGAAGGTGTCCAAAAACGCTATTTTTTCCATTTTTGACCATCTATGAAAATCGAACCAGATCGAAATTCGGAAAAAGCATAAACTTGCTAAGTACCATTGCCTAGATATTCAAAAACTAGTATAGAAAAATTTTTCCTATGGGCCGTTCGAAAAATCGAGTTAACACAAAATTGACAAAAATCATGCTGAATACAGAGAAAAAAACCCCACTTTCAAACCCGTAAGAGAAAGTCGATTTTTTCAAAGTTCATTTTATCCGGGCAAGTTTGGTATCATTCGAAAGCTCTTGGCCTGGAGATTTCAAAAATGTAAATATTAGCTCTTAATTCCTTCCCGTTAATTAGTTATGCCTAATTAGCACTTTTCAAAATCCGCAAAGTGCCTTTACAGCTCATATTATGGGGGGCTCTCCGAGCTCCCCCATGATTATATATATATATATATATACATATATATATCATATATATACATATATATCATATATATATATATATATATATATATATATATATATATATATATATATATATATATATATATATATATATATATATATATATATATATATATATATACTTATGCCCAGCGACTATAATCATTTTAAAGCTTATTATGTGCTCTACAACTGCTTTTAGACATAAGTCTCTAGCTCGTATCTTTGGCTTAGAGCGGGAAGTTTATACTCAAATTAGAGCTTCGAAAGAGGCACAAATAATGTTTAATTAGAGCCCTGTACACTGAATGGGTCTGAAGTTCTGGTCCAATAACTGATTTTGTCAAATTGCGGCCAAACTATTTTGACCGAAGATTGCTTCACAACCAACCATCCCGTGGCAATTTTTTCTGGGGGGGGGGGGCTTCATGGGCCCCCCCATCGATGGGAGGGGGCTCACTCAAAATAAACATATTTTTAGAAAATTTTTTCGAATTTTTGGGGTTTTTGTGTACAAACTGCTAAAAATCGCTAAAAAATAACTAATTTTAAGTTGTTTTCAGGCTAAAATAGTGAAAATTTCGTGAAAAATCCGGCGAAGCCAGAAATTTTTTTAAAATTTAGGGTAAAAATGGTAAAATTTGGCAATTTTTGGGATTATGGGGGGAGGTCGGAATTTATGTGGGGATTTTCATGGGGGAGGGAGCTCCTCGAATGGGGGGGAGGTCGCCGAATGGGGGGCGGTCCCCCACCCCCCCCCCCACTAGGGATAAGCCAGAATGGGTAGATCTAAAAGATATTTTGCGCACAGTATGTTTGTACAAGTTGCCCGGGACGGTTTTTGATTTTTCTTTTTATCAGCCTTCAATCAAGAGCAATGATTTTTCAAAGTTGGATAAAATGCCAAATTTTCAGAAAATGCTCAATTTCTGCATCCTGAAACGATATTTTGACAAAATCAAAAAACGGTCCCTGGCAAATTATCTCAGAAACCACGCATGGGCAACGCATTATAATTCAATTCTGATTCTTAATTCTTAATCAAACATTTTAAAGTATAATTTGTCCAAATTCATCAACGTTTGTCGGGAGCGCAAGCGAAAAATGACAACTTTTACAATTTCCTTTAGCACACGGAATCTCAACTTTGAGGTTAAATTACTAGACAACCGTAAGACTTAGACTGTCATTAAACGGTAAATAAATAAATAACAAATTTTGCGTGCGTGCGCGTACCCATATAAACAAGGGGTCTGTGTTTTTTGCGAAAAAAACTGCGAGATTAAGCACTTTTTTTCAAAAATTCCGCAACTTTTTTCGGAGCTCTGCGTAAAGTTCCGCAAAAATTTTTGGCCTCGAGTAGAAATTTTCAGCAATTTCTGATAATAAATCAACATGTTTCCGGTACTTTTTGCAGAAAATTTCAAAAAATTTTCGCGCCTTCGGCACGTATTTCTGTATTGTAGACACCTTTCAGTCTTATGATAGGACTCTTGTCCGAGATATGTAGAATACTTTGTAGTGAAGCTTATCCAATAAAATTCTTTTCGCATAAACTAATTTCCTAAAATACCTGAAGAAGTACACGTGTACACATAGTAACCACTCTAGTAAGATGATAAAAACTCTGAAGTATTCATTTGTTGAACAGAGTCCTGGATATACGTACTTATATACATACGTACATAACATGTTTAGACACCAAAGTGCACAAGAATAACCCAGTCTTTGTTAAATCGCTCGAAAAAATAGATTTTAAGCTTGAATTTTCCGGAAACATCTAGCTTTTGCTGGAGGCTGTCACCCCCACACCCCCATTTTTAAATTAGTTTTTATGTTGGGGTTTTGTGCTTCATTATGATTGCTCTGTTCTTTGTATTGTTACTATTTTTCGAAATCTTTCTATCTGATTTTAATTTTAAAATGTTGTATATAAATGTTCCCAAACCAAATTTTATACTAATTTTTTCCTGTGGCAGCTTTGGTTTTCTGGCTGCCGAAATCAAAATTTTGAGTGTTTCTATTAAGGATTTTTTACAGTTTTACAAAATTTTCACTTTAGCTTCTGGGGGCTCCGCTCCACAGACTTTACCTCGCATTTTCACCTGTAACTTTATATTCATGTCAAAAACACACGTATATACATACACATGCTTCGACTTTGGAAAAATAGTTGTAATTACTTGGTTATGCTATTCGTTAAATGTGAAAAATGCGTTCAAATACAACATAATCAATAAAATTCATTAGTTATCATTGCAAAACTAAAAATATAAATTTCGCAATCTTTGCGAAGTTCCGCAAAAAATTTTGGAGGACTGCGTAAAAGTTCGCAAAAAGTTTCAAAAAAAACACAGCAAGGGGTCGAAGCAAATTTTCAGTGAAAGCCCTACCCTCCCCCCCCCCCAACCAAACATTAAAGGGCCCACGCACGACAAAAATCTGGGGCCAATGTTATCGAAGTTGGATTGAGTTCAACCCGGGTTAAACCCATTTTTGGGTTCAACCCTAAAATTTTGGGGTTGGCTAAACCCCGATGGTCAACCCTATGTTATCAAACTTTTTTGGGGTTGGGTTAGCTTAACCCGGGTTGACCTGTTTCAACCCAATTTTCAACCCATTTTTCAACCTTGGTTTCCCAAAGCATCTTAGTTTGAAGCAGGCGCAGACTTGCAATACCTTGTTCCCACAAACTGCAGCTTCACAGACATTTGTATATATTCACACCAACGCCAACTTACCATTAGTGGCAATAATTTAAGAAATATTGATGATTGTGGTAAAAAGTAGAGATGCACCGGGGCCGCCACTACCGGGGCCGGGGCCGGGGCCAGCTCTCGGCCCCGGTCAGGACCGGGGCCGGGGCCAAATTGCGGCCCCGGTACCGAGGCCGGGGCCAAATCGCGGCCCCGGCACCGGGGCCGGGGCCGGGGCCTTAATGGCAGAAAGTAGCTCAAATCTTTAAAAATTTTCAAATGGTCGGAACTTTTTCCAATGCTCATTCATTTGTTTCCACATATTTCCTTAAGCCGTGTCGGGGGCTTGCCCCCCAGACCCCCCCCCCCTTTTTGCACCCTGTCTTGCATTTTATTTTCGGTATTATTTAAGTATATATATATTTAGTTATATGCATATTATATTTACATTATTATTTGTTCGTTTTTTTATTAAAACGCGTACGCACCAAAATTCTTCAGCTTATGGCTGCCAAAAATTTAACTGGTTCCTTGCCAAGTTTTGTGCTACAGAGGCCTTTAAATTATGCTCCTTCGGTGCA
>JASAND010003356.1:0-11477 GCA_030248195.1 Trissonchulus latispiculum | reverse complement strand
TTAATGGTTTTGGAAATGTAACTAATTTTAGGTTTTTGAGAAATTTAATAAACGGCTGTATGTTTCTATTTTGTGCAGACTTAATTAAAATTTTCCAAGAAATGTTACGGTTTCTTATTCGATGTTACTTTCAAACGGTTAGGGAACTTTGGAAGTTTTTTAAGTCAATCTCTGTTTTAGAGAAATTGGCTGAAACGACTTCGAAACCTGACTTTTGAAAAATTATTTCAACTTTCTCATGCGATTTCAAAACTAGCATCAGTTTCACCAGCAGATAAAAAAAGGATGCCGGGGCATTTTTCTGTGAAACACATCTGTTAAACGTCAGCCATTCTGCTTGTACAATAAGTTTTCAGCAGCTCCTCGGAAATAAAGCTGGTAGTTCGGAGAAAAAAATCGGCATTTTCTAATGTTGGAGTCTAGTGGATAATAATTGGAAAATAACCATCCTTAGATAATTAGCCTCTGCGGGGACCTTCAAACTGACAAAGTTCGTTTAATCCTTGCAACATTAGTAGTTTGAGAATTAAAGGGTGTTAATTTCAGCTGAGCTGACGAATGATATGTATTCTGGCTCTATCTCACGATACTAAAAAAGAGAAAGATGTTATGAAAAACGGACATGTACACACCTCACAAATAGGAAAATCTGCCTGGAATGTAGAGTTTCTCTAAGCAGGATTGTCCAGATGTGAAGTTTTCAACCTAAACGAAGTTATTTTGGAAAGTTTCACCAATTTTCCATCTGATTTGACTAGTAGTAAATAATGAGCAGCCCAGTGAAACCATCCCTCTAATAGTAAATAGCTATAACATCAGTCAATTAGAAACAAAATTTCCTACGGGCAGGACATGACCAGAAAAAAGGCCGGAAAGAGTGGACACTGTATCTTCTCTTCTACAAAGAAAAGCAACAAGATCATCCTGATCTCGAAATTACTCAGGTTCCAAAGACTTTGAGCCTAATAATGGTAGACAATATAATCTAGTTTTCTCCACACCAGAGCTCATCAGAGAAAGTCCTACAACATTCTTCTTCTAAAGCTGAGCTCTGAAAGCGCCCTAGGGTCTTTCAAGAGATCACTAATTTGACAGACTCCCTCTCGCAACCAAAGGTGGATAGTAGTATATACGTAGATGCTGGGAGGGATTAGCCGGAGGTAGACGTCGCCAACACTTGTAGATCCGTCTATTTGACGCTCCTAAGATACGTACACATCTCTGTAGGCTTGAACCCTACCACAATTACGTTTACAGATAGGTTCGAGAGGGAAAGCATTTTTGCTGTTAGATGTTGCAATCGTGACACAAGAGCAGTCTTGAGTACAAGCACAGGCACCAGCAAAAGCAGTTGAAGTTAGGCATAAAACTACTGGAGTGATAATCTGAGGAAAGCCTGCTGTCTCGGCAAGGCTCTATTTCTTTCTCCCAAATGCAATTAGCATCGTGGATATTCCATAAAACCCATAATTTCTACATGGAATTTTCTTTAGTACAGAGGCTTCCCTGAAGCATAGCTATCGCCTTTAGATTCGCGTGAGAAAAGTCAGCACGGACATTATTAATCATTGAAATATGATGAGACACAGGGGGGATACATACTCACACAGCTGCCTTCAAGAACACCTTTAGAGAAAAAGTTAAAAGTAAGCTTCATAAGATGTCACAGTGTGGTTTTATCAAGTCCCATACCAATGTCGTTAAAATTATCTAGGACAAAATTGACTTTCTTTGACTATATCGAACTCAGCTTTATCGCCAAGTCTCAGAAATGTGTATGTCTCAGGCTATCAAAGCTTTGGAATTCTAGAGTTATAAGAAAAAATGAATGCTAGAGATAATAAATCATCTGGTTGTTAGAAACAATAATTCAGTAACTTTTTCGGCCCGGTCCGGTCCGCCAAATGCAAATTTTTAAAATTTTACTAACACTATTTCAAAGTTTCAGTACAACATGGAAACGTTAAATTACTACCTTCTTTCTCTTTTTCGCGTTTCTTTCGAAAAATTTGTAATATCTGAAAAGCTATATCTGCCAATTTACGTCGACTGACAGTGGTATTGAAATGAAATTGGTGAGAATGCCGCCCAACAAAATCCTGCGCAAAAGACTTTATGAGAAGTGTAAGAATGTGGTGCCGTGGTGGTACCAGAGTGTAAACGGGACGTCAACTTTCACAGATAATTTCAAAGCCCATTTGGACTTAGGAATAAGTTTTTAAGAATATTTAAAACGATTTTTTCAAAATTTTAAAAACAAGCAACGGCTTTTACAAATCTAGCTTCTTCTTGACCATTCTTCAGCTTAATGAAATGAGCGTCCTTTGGGCGAAATCATCGTGGAATAACCCGCCATTCCCTTGTCAGCTTTGCCGACGATAACCTTAACACCTGTCATCATTACCACAAAAAATCTTGCCGTCACGGGTATTCCTTCAGAATTTGAAGTGGACTTTTCAGAAAATAAATTGATAAAGACATATCAAATTGCCAAAAACTAACCAACTGATTACAAAACTTGACGCAAATGTTACAAACAAACATACACAGAATGCAAAGTCACTAATACCATACTTGAACGTATGGGCATTTCTGTACAAGTTTGTGCCATAAGCAAAACTATCCAGAAACCAGTTCTTCAAAACTCTGTCAATAGCAGGGTGTAAAGGTTTGCATACGCAATCAAAGTTAAATGCAATTTTCGCTTGCATTGCATCTGAGGAAAGTTTACTGCATTTGGAAGATATAAGTGATCCAGTTTTAGAATATCTGACTGACTATGAAATATCAGTTGAGCCTTATAACTTTTCAAATTTTCATGAGAGTACCAATTATCAACAGCATCAACAGCAAGATAACAAGTAACTATTTCCTTTTATTAACTGCAAACACGCACGCATTGCCTAAAGGGTGGGTGATCCAGTAGCAAAAAACTAAGGCTGATACAAGCTGAGTTCACCAAAAGAGAAGTCACTATCGTAAGCTATTAAAATAAACGAATTGGGGGGGGGAGGGGGGTTAAAGAGATCCGAGGTGTAAGTTCTGAGAAGATATATAGTGAGTGCTCGCGTAAGACAAAAATATCAAGGACGACATGAACATGTACATAAATTGTTGATAAGAATGTTGAGCTATTGAGCGCTATTATGACGGAATGATAAGCGAACAGATGCTTCTACAGTTTACTTCAGAACCCAATGATAACGTCATCCATTGTACGTAAGCACAATGTTTAATTATTTATTTATAGTTGTATCTTACTTTTTGTCTAATCGTGTTAAACCACCGATGTTCCATTCACAGGTTCTGCTAATGCCAGACAGCTAACGATAGCTGCTCGAACCAGCATTTCGTTAGTTCAGTATAATCTTAACAGATTAAGCTTACTAACTTTAGCTTATACTGAACTACGGAAAAGCTGGATCAAAAAGCAGACTTCAGAGTTGTCTGTTGCGACACAGCATACCCCTGTATGGACAGTTTCGATCGATGGCAAAAAGTTTTTTGGCTCCCCTTAGTTTGGTCCCCTTAAAAAACTTAAAATTTAAAATTTTTAGAATTATAAAATTTTATTACAAATCAATCAATCAGATAATGTGTTTGAGAGCACCCACACAAAGAGCTAAGGTGGTTAAGTTTTGAGAAAATTAGCATCAAGTAAACAATCTCGCCAATTGAGGCTGGAGGGAGTATTGGTCCTACTTCCCAGCTCAACTAACAAGTTCAGATCTCGAGTAGAGAATTTTTGTGAGATTCCGCTAATTTTTGTTTTGCGCGCTTTTGCTTTGCGAACAACGCATGGACAATAAGATATCGAGACTATATGCGGCGGCTGAGGCAGCCGCATAAAAATCAAATCCAAGTATTTGACACTGTATGTCTAATTTAACGGCAAAGTAGTCAACATCAACTTCATGAGAATGGAAAGATATAGCTTTTCATAAGAAACTGTGAGGTGGACTATAAGGGAAAAGGCGCCTTGCAAGCTGTAGTAGACAGACAGTGCATGCCTTATGTTTAACTCTTCTTACCTGCGCCTACATTAATCATAGACTCTCTCTACTTAGTTCCAGTGGAAAGCTAATGCTTATCAGCTTAGGCTTCGTGCACGAAGAAGCTGTCCATACATAATCTATACAGTGAAGAAATAATAGAAAATTTTTATATGGCGAGTGTTCCCTCATTAACTTTAGAGGGAAGATTCTGTATGGATTGTTAAGGGTTTATATCATCTGCAGCCCAGACTGCAGGCTGTAGCTGAGAACATTAAGAGTGTTTATACTGACGCTTGAATTACCTTTAAGAACAGGTTCCAAATGCCCTGTTAATAGGCAATAGTAAGACCAAGAGTTCATAATTCCTTTATATAAAGGAAGAGTATGCCACTACAGGGCTCCTCTGCAGTGCATTGCGCAACCGTAATAAACCAACTATAATACGCGAATGTTTCCCCGTTTGTGGGTCGATCAAACGTACCCTCTCCCCGTTTGGTGGAACGTGGGGGGTAGTCAACAGCCAATCAGATTGCAGGATCCCCTCCTCGTCAAGTAGGGGCGCAAAGAATTAGGGTAGTGTTAGCTTATTTAAAAACCGTATCTCGTTTGGGGGGAGACGAAAAGTGGTCCCCGTTTGGGGGGAGGGGTCGCCAACCCCAACAGTCAATCAGAATCAGCCAATTTTACGGGGACCACTTTTAATGACTCACCTCCCAAACGGGGAGGAGGTATGCGCCGTCGAAGTGGTCTACCACCACCCCCAAACGGGGGAACCTTTGTGTATTAATTATGTGAGGAAAAATCGACAAATTCCTATTCGTATCGATTACTAGATGTTCATTAGAGTCAGACGATTTATCTGTGGTGAAGTTCCAAACTTCAACCTGCCTACTTTAACTCCAAAGTAACTCTTAGTTTTTGAGAGTATTCTTCTCCTCTTCGTTACAGATGAAACCTTTGTCTGTTCCAGGACAACTCTTGGCTGAGATCTTGTTAGTCTTGCAGGAAGAATTCGCCTATGTTGTTGATCATTGTTTGTTGACACACAATCGGAGGTGGTAGAAACCACGAATCTTCAGCTGTGGAATTGACCTTATCGCTACCATTCCGAGTTGCTTTCGCAGTCTGGCACTAACAATCCTTCCTGAAGAAAGTTTAAGCTACCGAAACTGAAGCTAGCCTTTTCTACTGAAATTAGCCTTTGCGAAACCGACAATTGTCCAGTTATCAACGGTCACATCAAAAATATGCCGATCGCCAACGGAAGGCTATTAAAGGCATCGAACTCCAAGTTGGTAATACCGAGTCACAAAAGATACGACTACAGGAATGAAGAATCTCGTTTTGGTCCGCCGGAGAAAATTGGATTAAAGGTGCGGCGACGTTTCAGCTTTGTTCAGACCGGATTGTTGGTGCCAGACTGCGAAAGCAACTCGGAATGGTAGCGACAAGGCCATAAATTCCACAGTTGAAGATTCGTGGTTTGTACCACCTCCAATTGTTCGTCAACAAACTAAAGATCGACAGCATAGGCGAATTCTTTCTGAAAGACTAAAAAGATTGCAGCAAAGATTTTTTCCTGGAACAGACAGGGTTTCATCGGCAACGAAGAGGGAAGATTGTGGAATACTTTGAAAAAGTGTAGAAACTTAAGAAAACACTCGTAAACTTCAGAAAATGAAAACACAAATTTAAGAGAGTCGTAAAATCTGTATAGTTTGATAGTAATGAGTTTGCCTGAAGAGTAAACATGAATTCAGGCTCAAGTTCAGGATACGCTACAAGCACAGCGCCATAATATATATTTTCAATTTCGAAAATCCAAACTTCAGTCTACCTATATTAACACAAAAGCGAGGGATCTAAACCAGCCAGGACTTGGTGAAAAGTAGCTGCGTCAAAAAGAGAAACTTAAGATAAGTTTAAGGTTTTGGGTCTTATCTCGACTACCCCCCCCCAGTACTCAAAATTCTTAAAACTTGACCAAATGAGCTAAAATTTGGTGTGGGTATGTTTTCGACCACGCTGAGTTCAAATATCGCAAAATTTTTCGATTTAGCGAAATTCGATTTTTTTCGATTTCTAAGGGGGGACCAAGGGAAACCAAGGGAAAGCTAAAGATTTAACCTTAAGATGTAAGCTTATTTTGAGCTAACGAAAAGCTGAAACGAAAAATGGACTTCAGATTCGTGTTCTGCGGCCCCGGAAACCTCTATATACATCTTTTCAGCAAAATCAAAGACAAAAAACTTTTCGGTTTCCATTGGCCCCCCCTTAGAAATCGAAAAATTTCGAATTTCGCGAAATCGAAAAATTTTGCGATATTTGAACTTAGCGTGGTTGAAAACATACCCACACCAAATTTTAGCTCATTTGGTCAAGTTTTAGGGATTTTGAGTACTGGGGGGGTAATCGAGATAAGACCCAAGATTTTTATGATTTTAACACCATCTATCCTAGGTCTAGCTTGATAAAAAAATCCCAGTTTCGCTTCCTAATTTTAGTTCACTAGCAGTAGTATATTATTTCTGGTTCCGATTTACTATAGTTTGAAAATCACAATTCCAGAAGAGCTGTAGTTAAAATCGCAATAGATATTATAAATCAGCCCCTATTTATCAGTGCTTTTTAAAACTGCTCAAGAATCTTCTTAGATTTCTTTATGTTATACTATAAGTTAATGCTGAAATACTTAATGCTAATTATTAATGCATTTCCAATGCATTTCCAGCTTCTGTAGTGAACATTAAGAACAGTGAACATATTAGCAACAATAAGCACTCCGCCAATATAGTGTGAAGTTTGACTATGCTGAACTTAGTAAAATGTTATCGTCTCCTTTTGACTATTAGGATAAGGCAGGTGAACTGGCAGGCAGGCAGATAACTACAGGTGAATACCGGTGGTGTGTGATGCTGGAGAAATGGAGGATCCTGACCAACTAAAAGTCAAATTAGCGATTACGAAGGTTTATTAACTTTCAGGCAAAACCTGACGACAAGATTAATACAAAACATTAATTTTAACCAAAAGTATAAACTTAGACAAAATACCAGAACCAGCCACAAACGCCCGGCAGAAGCCGACAAGGGAATTAGACCAAAACCCAAAAATTATCTTCCCAAACTCGAACCTAATCGTCGTTACCCAACCACTCTCGATCAACTTACACCCACAACTGCGCACAAGCCTACCCAATATGGCGAATAACAACAATTAGCTAATCAGACCTATGAATTTAGACCGAAGTGATGTAAAATCATTGAAAGTTTATCAAAATTTAATACTAATTCACTTAGGCTTAGCAGCTCGCATATAATTTATATCTTTCCTGTCGGTGCTAACTTCACAATAGCATTCCGTTGTCCGAAATTTGCAACGGTGATATAACGCAACTGTATTCAACTAACATCAGATATATATAGATTCACACCTATCAGAGGTGTGAACGTTATGTAGCGCTTCTATCAAGGGTGATTTCTGTTTTCCTTACACCGGTTTCGTGGGTACAAGGGTGCCTGACGCCTCCCGTTTGGGCTTGCCATCGATTTCTTCTTGGTCCACCAGCCCTGGTGGAAGCGCTACACTAGAATAACTGAATGACTCTTGTGATTCTAATCATCAACTAAGTTGTCACCTTTTATTAATAAACAATAGTTTAATAACTTACTAACTAACTAACTTTAGTTTACTAACTAACTAACTAAGTTTATTCAACTAAAGTAGGTTGAAATCTAAAGTTTGACATAGACCGGGGACAGCCGTGGAAAGTGAAGGTTTTTCCCTGTGTGTCCCCGTTTCCTGTAACTAAGCTTTAGAGGTTTGAAACGTAGGATAATGAAGAATATTGGATACAGTCAGAATAACGTGCGTATGCGTTTACATAGGCTCATCATAAAGGAAGGGAGAGTGTACTTTCTGCACCATATCGGCCAACAAGATGGAAGACTTAGATCCTAAGGATCTGTGTGATAGACAACTGATCAAATCTGAGTAGTGTACATCTATCCGGCTCCAAGGCGGGGCCGCCACTAGCACACCTACAGGGGAAACCTGCACTCCCCCTGGGCAACTTACCGAGAATGTAAAGGGATGACCGCCTGCAAGTGGAGCTACCACAGGACCTCCATTACGGTGAAAGTAATGAACGTACTGATAGCCTGGTAGAGCACACCCCTTTTCCCACACCAGACAAAATCCGAACATTACTGACATTACCCCTAACCGGCGAAACGACTGGGGTGATGTGGCTGTAAAAAACAAAAGCAACTCTGATAAATATGGCATTAAGTTTTCCGACTACTGCAGAGGAAATTATTTAATTTCCAACCGGAATTGTGTTGCCTCGGAATTAAATCTTCAAAAACAGTCTGGGGTCAGCCTTAGGATAAAACAATCCTCATAAATTCGTAACATGGTTCTTTTTATGTCAAAAGTTGCACCCTTTTGCAATTGCACCACTCTTAGTTAACCAGACGACCACAAGAAAGTATAAGCAGTGGGAGCAGGCTTAGGAAAGACTGGTATGCCTGCTATGGACGCTCATCTAGTGGCTCCGTGGTGTCCTGGTTAGCACATCTGACTGTAAGGTGTGGGTAGATCCCCGGGCCAATCCTTCACTTTCAATCCTGATCGAAGAGCTAAACTTCCCACTTCTCTTCTCCATTCCTAGGTTCCGTTTCAGAGCTACACGGTATCTGGCGTCTCGTGTCTTGGGCTTCCCATCGGTCTTCTTGGTCCACCAGCGTCTGGATGGAAGTGGGACAGTTCCTGTTCTTATTTTATTTTTCTATTTTATACTGATAGTTTCAACACCACAGAAATCAGTGAATCAGTCAAAACTCTAAAGTGGTTGAAAATACCAACTTTCGAATCAGTGTTCCACTGGTTCGTTTGTAACATGATGCTGTAATATTATTACAGAAACAAAGACGGGTGATTCCAGAACGAAATCAAACCGGAAGAAAACCATTCGCTAAGCTCGACTCGTGCTAACTCGTGACCGATATGGGCTTAGAATTGGAAGTGGCTGACACTGTTTAAATTGGCCAATGTTTTTGACAGTTGTATGTAGTTAGAACGATAGCTAGAATAAGCTTTGTTAATTACGCACTCAACAAAAAGGATAAGGATAGGATAGGAAACAACTGATTTCCGCTTTGCCGGAATTGAAACTCTGAAAATAAGAACCGCTTACTAAAGCGTGAAGACAGAGAATATTCCCCACACTACATGATTTTCTGAATACAAGTTTTAGAAATGTTAGGACTCAACTGCTTATCTTATCACCTGTCCGTATGCACACAAGCAAATGAACCGCGAAATGGAAACTCTTCATGTCTTGGAATAGACCTTATGTCGAAGGCGCCTAATTGGGTCATGTAGTCCTACCAGTGCTTCCAACTCTCAATGGAAACAGTATCTATGATAAAGAACAAGAACGGCCGGATCTTATTGAAACAAAATAAACAAATCTCGTTAATTAGCAGTGAGGGTGGGATAGGCAGAAGACGGAGGGCAAACAAACAAAATCCTGAGTCTTTAATTAGAAGTTCTACCACTGCACAGCTTGACGAGGTCTAATTCAGGCAAGTTTTCAACTGGACTGATGCTAAATGCTTTTGGAGCTCTCCGCGGAACCCGACAGAATCCACGAATCACTGCAACCTTGCTTGCCGCCGACCTGCCTTTCAACGGTCAACGGTATAACGGTTCAACGGTATAATAGGAATAAGAAGAAATATCCTTAGCGTGGAAGATGGTTCTTCTCTTGTTAACAAAAACTAACAATACCTAACTATACAGCAAAGAGTGTTTATGGTAGAATTACGTACTGCAGTGACATTTTGCTCTCCTACAACCTACATACCATTCTTTTACCTACACTTACACTACACATAACTCAAAATCACTCTTCTCCCCATGTTTATTAGTCAAAACTTTAGTTTGGCGGAAGTTTGGTGGTGTAAGCTGGCCTTGTCGTAATACTTTGTATAAGTACTTTGTAGTAATAAGATTTCGAAGTCCGACTTGGCCCATTTCTTTATATTATCACTCCAACGTAATACTCCTGTCAGCATAGGTGTATCGACGAGTATTATTATTCTATGATAAGGACAAAATTGTTGAAAGCTTCAGGCTTAATTGTACTCGCGTTAGAAGAATGCATCAATAAATATTATTATTCCATAACACATACATAAGAAGTGAGAAAGGCTTCAGGCTTCGTTTAACCGTTATATTATGGAGGGACAGAATTTTTTAGAAAATCCATTTATTTATAATCCATGTATATTTAATTGAAAACAAACTAATTAATTAATATTACTGAAACTATAAAGAAATGAAACTAACTTACAAAAGAAATGTAATTAATAAAATTAATGCTATTCCTTGTCAGAAAATTGTCACAACTATTCAGTAGTGCACGGTATTTCCGATTCGACCAACGGCCGGCCAACGCTCGACCAACGCGTTGGCCGTTGGCGGCCATTAGAAGATTTGCCGGACAATTTACTCCAACTTTATTTTTTAGCAATATTGTGTTGTCTGCAGGAAAAATTCCCATCTGGACTTGAAAACTGCCAATTGGACGTTGACGGTTGGCTGTTGGTCGGCCACGACGGGCGGCAACGGCCAAAGTTCGGCCTAGCCAATTGGCTTGGCCGACGTAAAATCCGGCCAACGCCCAACACTACTGTATCTTCACTCTTCCTTGCGATGATAGACATTAAAGTGTGTGTCGAGTGTCGACTGGAAAGTTTTCTTCTACTGCTAACATGACAACACGATAGACAAGAGCACAAGCACAGCATATAACTTCTTGCAGAAATATGTAACATACGGAGGAGTTACGTTACAGTCAAGCTGCAGTCTAGTCGCATATTTTCTTAGCTCTGCGTCTGGATATCGATTTTTTCCAACGTGAAACAAAAATTGTCTTTCTAATCGTCTTACGTAAATATTGCGAATCTGAACCACGTAGCGTTCCGATCGACTTTTTGCTACTACGATTTTACGATATTTGGCGAACGAATTCTTTAAATTTGATTTATTTTATTCGATTTTTGGTTTGCTAATAGTTTTACAAATGGTTAAGCCCAAGTCCAGATCTGAAACCTCTACGCCTAATCCGTCCACAGACAATCTTAACTCGTCCTGCCATTGTCGATTACCTGATCATAGTTGTATGGTGGAATGTAGTCTTTGCAAACATTTTATTCACTATGAGTGTTTGGGTTTGGATGTCAAGTCGCTCAGTAAATGCATAAACGAGCAACCAGGAAATTATGTATGCCTTACGTGTCTTCCTAATTTAACGGATTCCGTTCGGAGCAACTTGGCTTTACTAAGCCCAACGGGATCCGTCTATGCTCATAGTAATTTGCCTCAACCCCCTACTCCACCGACGAGCTCCAGTGTCTCTTGCTTAGATGCGCTTTCTATCTTGAAAAGTCCCGATGTAAAATATGGGGGAGCTAG
>JASAND010003354.1:0-49785 GCA_030248195.1 Trissonchulus latispiculum | reverse complement strand
AGGTGGGACGCTGGAGCGGGAAAATTTAGGAACAATAGACGGCAAAGATTCGCCGTCGAGGAGTACCACTACGGCCTCCCCAGTATTTGGCAACACTGACCTCAGGACCAGGGAAGTTGGATTCCGGCTCTAGAGTTCTACGCAAGTCCATGAGCAGATTCCCAAATACATTCATACCCGGCAGGTTGGGGGAGCGAGCACCATCAGTGTCATAGTAGTATAAGCCTGATGCCCAAAATTTGTCCGATGGATAGGTAGAGTGAATAAGGAGATTCCTCCGAATTACGCAGGGCCTGACGGAAAGAGAAACACTGATAAGATTTCTCTTTAAGCAATGCTTCCATCAGACTGACATCCTCATCACTATGACTGGGTTTACCAAGTTGTTTAGCAAGCCGAATGGCGATGCCGCCATGCTTAGCATTACGGATGCTGGCAGCTAGAGAATCGTTACCAATACGGGAGGCACGAATCGAATGATAACCGTGCTCAACTGACTTATATTTTATATTCTCGTAACAAAAATCAAAACAATATAAATTAGATAGCGGGTCATTGTGCCCCTGAACGATCCGAGGGCTCACTGAATTAGCAACTGCATGGGCAGATAGATCACACTGAGTAGAAGCATCCGCTGTGGTAACAGGTAAGGTGGCAGGAGAACCAGAGGATGAAGTAGAAGGGGATGAGGACAGCCGACCCGAGATGCCCGGAACTCCATTCCGATCGCTGAAATTCGAATTCAATCTACAGGAACGGCAGGAATAGGGTATCATCGTAGATATTTTGTCCCGCCAATGCAGAAAATAGGACTGAGAGATACCAATACATTCTAAACACACCGTGGTTTCACAAAGGAAACAAGTCGCCTGGTGGTCCAAATCCGCAATTCTGGACTTACAGGCTCCACACTTCCGTAAAGCAGGAGACATGACGACCGATAAGACAATAAGGCAGTAAATAGATAAAACAAAAATATCAAACCAAAGACGTGCGATCACGCTTAGCAGGGCAGGCAAGCATAAAATAAGCTTAGGCAGCAAACAGTTAAAATAAATCACACGCTGACATGCTTGTTCAGGAATTTAGGAAAACAGAAAACGCTTGAACCCAAAAACCAAATAACGATAAAGCAAGCCAGGCGAAATGAGATGCCCAACCAAAATAAGAGGATAGGATTTCTGATCAGTTTTGGATAGAGCGGACTAAATAACGTGTTTAGAACCCCAAACCGCTCACCTAGTGCTCCAACTAAGGCAACTGACCCCGCCGAAGTCTTAGTGGTCACTGACGGCCCCCGACAGCGTCCAGTAGGAAGTCTGGTGGCTCTAAAGTGCCGTTTTAAAGGCTAAAACGTTGTTTTTTCGTGTTTGTGAGTGATTATAACCTATTTCCAGCCATTTTGGCAGAGAAACTCAGAACTTCGTATGTTGCTGGGGTATGACCCACGGTCACGTGACCCCTGCCGTACCCGTCCGGACCCTCCAGTCCTAGGGGGTTTTCGAGGGCGCTGAATTCAAATCCGGCATTAGTTTTTAGGTACCTATGGGCTGATACTGACTTCTGGGATCACGTTTACCGTCGGACGGTCCAGACCCGGCTGGTTACCAGGTTGGACTCCCAGAAGTGTCAGGCAACTTCAAAAACAACGTATATAAGGATTTTCGATGTCGCTGAGTTCGATTTTGACGTTAGTTCTGCTCTAGCTGCTGTTCTGACTTCAGTAACGAAACATATAAATGATTTTTTTATTTGTTAAAATTTTAACAAAAAAATCACCCACCCCAGGACGGCTCAGAGGTCCGACTGGGAACTTCTATATATGTATCGATAGCCCACAGTCAGGACATGTCACATGTACAATATGGGTTGCCTAGGGTTTTCCCATAGTAAATAGCAGCCGAAATTCGAACTTCGGTCATGAACGTTTTTGAGGTCACTTTTGGGTACCCTCACTTAAAGGTCTGCCCTGAACGCATGGAGACGGCCTAGGGGCTCAAACTCACAGGCTGTAATGTCGAGATCGCTATCACCATGCAAAAAATTGGGTCTCTGCGACTTTCCTGTGAGTCAGGGTGTGATTTTTTTGTTAAAATTTCGATTGATTTTTTTGTTAAGCTTGCTATAGTACATATACATATTACCACGGTGAAACCTACCGTTACCACGGTGAACCCTACCGTTACCACGGTGAACACTACTGTTATCACGGTGAACACTACCGTTACCACGTGGAAATTAACTGTGAAAGAGATGATCCCATAAAGAACACCCCGAATTGATGTCGGCGACTATGTTAAGCATAAGAAGCCTTGTTCACCAGATTATTCAACCTATTCCCTGTCATTGAGAGTGATGGAAAGAATAGGATTTTATTCATATCTTCTGAAAGATGGAAAGATATGGAATGCTCGGAATTTGATACGATGCGCGGGATGATAGATTTATCCGCAGACAATAATTGAACTAACGTCAAAGAGTCATTTTAAAAGAAGGGGGAAATGTTGTGAAGCTAAAGAATGGAAAAGACAGTTGTTAAAATATTGAAAGAAATGGTTGTTTCTTTCCTTCAGATCCGTTAGTGTTCTGTCGTTACGATCGGTTGTTAAAGCGTAGTCACACACAGACACTATATACAATTGTTGAGAGTTGGGCTAAAGGTGGCTCTGATACCGGCTTTGATCAACCTGACCAGGGATTGTGAGTCTGTGTATATCGCAATAGTCTGGTCTCTCCAGGACTAGAGATCTTCACTGGCCAGCCAGTCAAGCGCCCTGGACATTGCGTATAGCTCCGCCTTGAAGCTGGAGCAAAAGGCTCCGGCTGGCTAGCTTAGACTGACCGACCGGATTGCGTCCGGAACAGAATTCGATAAATACCCCAGATCCACCGTTAACGATGCCACCTTGTGCAGCACCGTCGGTCCAGACGGTGACGGTCGGCGCAGGACGGGTCTGGATTGTGGTTAGAGCAGCTCTTCGCCTGGATTCAGCACAGTCTGCCCTAGTAGAATGAGACAGTAGATCCGGGTATGCCACGGTTGACAGAGATTTGGCTTGTGGCGGTAGGCTGGAGGAGCTACATAGTGATTCCCTCGGGTGGTTGGCCAACCCAGCAGCTGCGGCTGTGGCCCGTCCGAGGTCACGCCAGGACGGCTGGCTTTGGAGGATACGCTCAGTGCCAGGCGCTATGACCAGGTGCGATCTCGGGTTGTCGTTCGGCAGGCGGATGGACTTTTCGTAGGCTATAGCAGCGAGTTCCTTTCCTCGTAGGGCGAACGGTTTCAGATTTGACTCGAATTGTAGCGCTTCAATGGGGGCAGCCCTGTAGCAGCCCGTGATTATTCTGGCGGATTGGTTTTGGATTTTTCCGACTGCATCCTGATGGGGTTTGGCGGCGCAGGGCATCCAGGCGGAGGCGCAATACTCCAACATTGAGCGGATGTATGACAGATACACCAGTCGTAGGTCCTCCTTTGCACAACCCCAGTTAGTACCAGCTAACCGGGAGACCGCCTGCATGCGCGGCCATGCCTTGGACTGGAGAGACTGTACATGTGAGCCAAAATTCAGCAGTCTGTCAAACTTGACCCCCAGGAAAGTAGGGGTAGCATTATATGGCAGATCTTGTCCGCTGAGCTGAAGGTTCAGTCGGCGGGTTGCCTCTTTGTTGTGGGTGCTGAAGAAGGAATATTCAGATTTTGCCACGTTGATTCCCAGTTTCCATTTCTCGGACCAGCGAGAGATGGCGTCTAGAGCCTCCTGGAGCCGGGAGGCTGCAGCAGTCAGATCGCTATCTTGGCACCAAATCGCCAGGTCGTCGGCGAACAGGCTGATTCGCACGTCAGCGGGAAGATTCACTGCAGTGTCATTGATGAAGAGCACAAAGAGGAGCGGGGAGAGTCCACTTCCCTGTGGCACTCCTTCCTTCACGCATCGGTCTCCATTTGACTGAACGCACGGGCAGGCCGGTGGAGATTAGCTTCCGTATTAGTCCAGTTCGCCAGACAGTGTCAATGCCCTTTGGAAATCTATGAGTGCCAATACTGTCCGCTTGGCTGGTCTACGGTGCCTGAATCCGTCTACTATAGTTTGTGTGAGTCTGAGGACCTGGCCCTCAGTCGATCGGAGGGAGCGGAACCCGGCCTGGTGCGGGCTGAGGACACTCTTGGTTTCCAGCCAGTAGACAAGTCGGTCCTTGATGAGCTTCTCCATCAGTTTGGCCAAGGAACTCGTCAGGCTAATGGGGCTATATGACCATATCTGCTCCTTCGGTTTACCTCTTTTGAGGATAGGTATAATCGTTGCTCGCCGCCAGGGAGTTGGGACTGTTCCAGTTCGCCAAGACAGGTTGAATTTCTTCAGCAGCAGGGAATCTGCCATTGGCGACAGGTTGAGTAGCAGTTCATTGTCAACTTCATCTGGCCCGGCCGCTTGCTTTCCGCATCTTCAGTTGCTGCTTAGCCAGGTTCAGTTCCGTTCCAGTGAACTCCGTGCAGAGAAATCCAGCTTCTCCACAGTTGCATGCCTTCCGTAGATCCTAGTTGACCTTTTTCTTCATTTTCCTAATTTCCTTGGTGCTTTTCAGTTTGCTGATGGCAGCATACTCGGAGATGAATCCTTCCGCCTTTTCTTTATCAGAGAGTAGTAGCTTTGTACCTTTGACGAGAGCAGCGAGGAACCTTCTTACCCTCAACAGCATGGATAACTCTCATGACTTCCGAGGGATTTGATCTTGCACTGAGTGTGGAGGCAAAGTTCATCCAGTGTTGTCGCTTGCTGGCTCTGATATGGCACTTGAGGTTTCTGACTGCCTGAAGCCAGGTCAGCCGGTCCGCTTCTGCCTTTGATTCCACAAAGGCTTTCCTTTTCGTTTTGGACTCGGCCAGTAGGTTCGTCAGCTCGTCGGTCCACCAAGGCTTTGGATTCTTTCTACGGTTCACCGGAATTGCCACCTTTGCTGCATTGACGATAGCATCGGTGATGATTCTGTTGAGTTTGTGGACATTTTCTTCATTGGTAGCCGCCGCTTCCGTTAGGTTGGCATCCAGAGCCTGCCGAAATAGGCCCCAGTCAGCTTTCCCGTAGCATCGAAATTTGGGCGCACTGCAGGCGGGGAATGGGTTTCCAGCATGGAGTTCGAAGACAACTGGCAAATGGTCCGATAGAGTTTCTTCCATGACCCTCCAGGAAGATCTCAGATCCCAGTCACTATGGAGGAGGGTAGCTTCAGGGGAGACATTCCCCCTGTCTGGGGGTCGATCCTGGTTGCCTCTCCGCTGTTCGCTATGGTCATTGCATTGGTGGCAATCCAATCCAACAATTCTTCACCTCTTGAGTCAGTGGGCTGATTCGGGTCCCAAGCATCTGCGTGACAGTTTAGGTCTCCCGCGATTACGGTTTTAGGATGGCTAGGCAGGAATGTGGGATCAAAGTTCTGCTGTCGGGTGTCCGCAGCCGTTCTGGTGATTGGAGGGACGTAGAGGTTGACCACAGCAATTGGCCCGCCTTTCGATTGTACGTTGATGGCTACTAGGTCTGTAGTATGGTCGTTGTGTGCCAGGAATGTGCGGCCATCACGCACATAGGGTAGGTTGGCACGGATGCAGGTGGCCACACTGCCACCGACCACGACTTCAGGTTGCCTTCCCTGCCTTCTGTGTTGATGTTCTTCTGAAAAACCAGCTAGACTGATCTGGGAACCGGGTGGGTGTTCCCCCCCCGCTACTTTTTGCATTATACCGGCCTAACGGTACAACCTAGAGAAGTGCAAATGGGCTTAAAAGAAAGATCTAAGTACACCAAGTGCGATGGTATATAAAGAAAAGTTCCAGCCAAAATCCGAAAATGTGGGTTCCCCCCCCATGGCTATACAGTATAGCTCAAAACAAAGTTAATTTTTTGCGAAGTTCACAAACTCTGCGATCTTCGCGAAGCAAGCGAAATTTCGTTGAATTTAGAGAAGTTCGCGAAAAAATTATATAGCGAACTTCGCGAAATCTTTAGCTAACTAATTTAAGGGGTTTTCTCCGTATCTACCAAAAATTGGCAGAAAATTTTAAATTCTAATTTGAACTCAAGATATGCTGCCTTCGCGAAATTCGTGATAATTTTAATGAACTTCGCGAAAATTTTTTGCAAAGTTTGAAGGAATTTCGCTAAAATCCTCCCGAACTTCGCTAAAATTTACGCGAAATTCGCTAAAATCTTGGCGAACTTCGTGAAGGCAGCAAATGTTGAGTCCAAATTAGCTAGCTAACTATTTCGCAAACTTCTCTAAATTTAGCGAAGTTTCACTTGCTTCGCGAAGTTCGCAGAGTTTGCGAACTTCGCAAAAAATTAACTTTGTTTTAAGGTGGTGATTCCCTTTGGTCACATAAAGTTTGCACCATTATAACTCATTCATTACTTGGAGTTAAGAAGCCATTTTCATATCAAAATGTAGCTTGACATTTTCTCTTTTTAATGAGTACAATCAATCTAAGTTTGGCTTTCCAAAATGTTTTTCCTGTATTTTAGAAGAAGTATAATTTTTCAGATTTTTTGCAGGCTGAAGTAGATTTTTTCGCAAGACATCGGTTAGAGCATTCGATACCTCTATCAAATAGCTGGGGACCCTTTTTTAGTTATTGTGATATCGCTCTTCGTTATGGAGAAATAAACTAAAATGTCTGCGCAACCTGGATTTTGCCTACTTTTCACTACTTTGGCAAGCCACTACTTCAGTTAGAAAGCAGCTATCGGGGCAACTAAAAAAGGGTCCCGGGGTATTTTTGTGTAGAACACATCTGCTAAGTGGCAACTCTCTAGCTTGCATACTAAATTCTGCACAATCGCTGGTAGAAATTTGGTCGTGTTTTTGCAAAAACTACATTTTTTGTGATAGCAGCCTAAGGGATAGCAATTGTACGATGGTCATGCCTCCGATAATTGGCCTCTGTGAGACCTTTAAATTAACACCCTTAGTTAAATTTTACGGCTTTCGTAGCTCAAGAAGTAGTGGATTATTTGATTTCTGCAGAAAGGACAAGTTTTTGACGCCAAAATAAGAAAATTGGCTATATCTCACGATAGGGAAAAGCTAGAAATTTCCTTCCAAAAGCAAAATTGTAGAGTTTAACGAGTTCTTTCGAATGGATATAGTCATAGCCATGCAGCTGCTGCCAAACTTTCAGAAATTGGCAAAAACCGCCCTGAACGCAAATGTTGAATTTTTGAAGCGCGATTGCGCAGAGGGTGTTAGAACGCTAAAACAACTTATTTTGGAAAGTTTCGTTGAATTTCATCCTGGTTTACGCCGTCAATCAACAATATGTGCCCAAAGGGAATCACCACCTTAAGCTATACTGTAGTATTTGGTTTCATTGATTGAGGTAGCTAAATAGATTTAAACGTTCTTATAAAAGCCAAAGCAGGGGGTCTGGGGGGCTCAGCCCCCCAGAAGTTGAGAATTTTTTGCATTCTAGACATGAAAGCAATTTTTTTTGACCACTTTTTGCTGTTTCAATTTATCTTAGTTGTAATTCAAATTATCAAATTCTGGCTGGCGCCATATTTTCACCAGATAAGGTATATATAACTCAAGGTGATAAAATTCAAACTAAGCAACGCAACGTATACCTGTGATAAAACGGGGGTTTGGGGGCGGTGGCCCCCAGCTAAAAGCTGGAGCTCTTTTTAGAAAGTTGCAACAGTTTGAAAATTTTTAGAGCCATTTTGTGGAAAGCAGATGCCAAATTTTACGCAGTATTTGTGTATGCATTTGTAAATTGCATTTTTTGTAAAAAAGTATGCATATGCACTAGTGGTGGGCACTTCATATTCTTTCATATTCGAATATCCGCCATTACGTTAACAGCTGTCAGGATATCCGGTAATCCGCCTATTCGAAACAAAGTTCAAAAGAATGGTTTTATTTTGCAGTTAAAATTTTAATTTTTCTGTCAGTTTTTGGTGCGCTGCAATTTCTATCATTCAGTCAAGCCACAACCTTTCATTCAAAAATATCAGAAATATATACTTTAGAAAAAATTAATGTATAGTTTTACAATTTTTGAACATGTCGTCCAAAATTCAATAATTTTTCACTGCTTTGTCTGCAATGTTAACTGGGGTTTTTTAGGCAAAAATAAGTGGGGGGACGCCCCCCCCCCCCTCCTAGTGGGGGGAGGTCCAGTCCAAAAGTGGGGGGGGAATAAAATGAGCTAAAATGCCAAAAATAAAAGCCTGTTTTCTACATATACTGCTATAACCAAGCATAAAAGTGCACAAAAATTACGTTTTGGCACCAAAATAGACGATTTTCGACCAAAAAATTCCGGCGCAGCCGGAAAATTTTTGAAAATGTTGACCAAAAATCCTAAAAATTTGGCAATTTCTGGGCACCTTAGGGTGAGTGGGGGGAGCCCAAAAAAGTGGGGGGGGGGAAGAGGTCGAGTTGGGGCGGGAACCCAGAAAGTGGGGGGGGGGCGCCCCCCCCCCCATTAAAAAAGCCCCATGGATATCCGGATATATCCATTGCCCACCTGCACAATAAAATACAGAAAAAGCATGATTTTAAAGCTATAGAGGTCGTGGAAAAAAACCAATCCGCAAGTGGTGGGGAAAAAACCAACTTTGGGCGATGGGGATGAGCTAGCGGGCTCAAATTTTGCATGCAAGTTGGTAGGAGGGCCCACCCCACCTACCACACCACCTACCACACCAAGTTTGAGCTAAATTGGACCACTTTTGAGCATTTTGTGACATTTTGAAAATTTTGGCATTTTTGACCCCCCAAAAATTCAAAATTTGCCTATTTTTGAAGGCCTGTAAAAAATTTTTCATAGCAGTTAGATAATAACTTTTAATAGTTTCTATGAGAACAACATGTGCTCTTTCCCAAAATGTCGGTCTCGCCTTCCTGCGACGCTTGGCAAGCTGCCAGCAGAATTTTTACAAAATGGGAAAAAACCAAGGGGTGGGAAAAAACAATTTTTGCTTTGTTGCTCAAAAGCCATCCACATAGCAAGTTTAATGCGTTCTTTCACGTGAACAGCTCAAAATTGCATTTGGACTTGGCAATTTTGTGCTAGCCGGTAAAAACCTCATTTCGGCGGATCGGCTGTTTGGCTCAGCTAAAGCGGCCAAAAAGTTCTCTGGGACAAAGAAATACGCGAAAAAAACACTGAAACAACGTTTATTTTAATTTATTTCATCGAATTTCGAAAGATTTACAAATTTGTGCATTTTAACATAGAAACTGGCAAATTTGATGAAACCTAGCCAGTTGATGCTGCAAATATTGATGTTTGATTTTCTCACTTATTATACGGAATATCGCAAAAATAAGTGGAGATGGAGTGAAGTCAGCGACACCGATTTAACCTGTTGCATGCATAAAATCGCTAATATGAGTTGAGTTACCCTGACCGAATACTGGGGTTGGTTTTTTCCCATCGGTTGGTTTTTTCCCGCCATTGGGTTTTTTACCCCGGCTAATTAACCTTTAATTACTAATTAACGACAGGACCTAGAGAGGCGATTTATATACCAAAATGAAGTCTAGACAGGGCTTGATAAGAAAATAGGTTTATAGCCGGATTGCTCCACTGGGTAGTTCTGCAGAGTCCAAAAAGTGACTACCTTGGGTTTTTTTCCCGACCTCTATATTTATTATAACTCAAGCGTAAGCAGAAAGAAACGTCTACATAATTAAAAAGCTGCCACCCCACCCCGCCCCATATGCTACCCTCAAAACACACAAATAGTGGTTAATTCGCGCCGAATTTTTTGTTTTTCCTGCTTTTCCTCCTTTCTGCATCTTAATTTTTCTGACCTTCGAAACCTGACAGGGGGGCGCCCGCCGCCCCCCCCCCCCCTTGGGTGCGCTCCTGGCCGCCGCCAAAAATTTTGAGACCATACCATACCATACCACTCTCCGAGACTTTTTGATTTATCCTCCCCAACCTCGCCTGATACCGGCTGACACCTGAAACCTCCCCCAAATTATTGTCAAGGTACGCCTTTGGGAGTTCCGATCCGAGTCGCGGGGGTCTAAAAACCCCCCAAAATTTGGGGAGGACTTCCATGTCCCCCACCCCAAATTGCTAAATCTTTGTTTGTTATACCAGTGGCGGCACTAAGGAGAAGTTGGGCCAGTTTTTTGAACGGGGAGCTCCCACCGTAATAATTAGAAAACCCAGAATTTTATGCAGTTTTTAGTCATTTTTGCAGTCATTTCAAGACAGCCTGAATACGCCCATGAACGAAGGTGTACACAGATGTCACCATATATATATTTTCTGTACGTATATAATATGTATATATATATGTATTTGTGCTTTTTTGAATGGACACAACTTCGTCCTCAACGGGCGACATTCCTGGCGCTACCCAGGAATTCTTGGACTATCTCAGTCTTACCACCAGGACGGATGTGCTGCTGAAAGCGTTGCACATTGTGGCAGGAATTGCCGCTGGCTCTGAGCCGCTGAGAGCCTCGGAAATAGGGACCTGTTTGGGCCCCGTCGTGTCCCGGCTGCGTCTCTTGCTGGACTCAGACGACAGCACTGTGGCCCGGAACCCTCTGATTGCCCGAGCCGTCTGGCAAGCCCTGATAAATCTGGTGGCTCGAGATCCACAGCTGCTCTGCGGCAGTCCAGATCTCCAGGCCCTGCTGTTTCTGGCCTTCGATGGGCTCATCTATGGTGACAGTGATCACGCCCTGCTCTGTGGGAAATTCCTGTCCAATCTGACGCGTGACCCTCAGTTGATTGACCGGCTCTGCTCTTCTGCTGAATTTTTTGTCAACGGCGAACCTGTTTCTGCAACTCCTCCGAAGCGGCCTGGAGGCTGGACTTTGACCCGGACTCTGACAGAGTTGGTGGGCACCTTTACGGGTCGACTGAAATCATCCCTGGGTGCGGAAACTGGTGGACTGAAGTCTACCCCGGCTGATCTGGCCGGATTTACGCTGAGAAATTTGTCTCAGAATGCTACTGTTCGTGACCTTCTGTTGGAGCCGGAGACGTCTACTGATGACCAGAAGACCACCTCTCCCAAAATTAGCCTGTTGGCAAATATTTTGCCACTGGTACAGTCCACATCCTTTCTAAGTCGTCAATCGGCTGTGGATATTGTTCGGAATTGTGCCATTGATACTGGTAAATAACTGTGTATACGTATTCTATCTGTACAACTTGTAAGCTAAGGTCTGACCAAAAATGTAGGGAGCGAAATTGTTTTGTTTACATATACTGAATTATCGGTACATTTTTGCTGCAGCAATGTATATATATTTTTTCTGTTCTGAGCTTCTGAACCGTCATGGCATGAACTTTCTATTCGTTGAAAAAGGAATTAGAAAAAATAAAGATTCATCAATAGAAGTCGATTTTTTAAGTTTGAACGATCAGTAGGTCCCAGAAACTAGCCGTTTGGTGGAAAATTAGCCCTCGTCTCTAACATGTTGTATCCCAGATGTGAACTAATTTTGTCAAAAGCTAATTTGTCAAGAATTGCGATTGTAGTTATACGTATTCAATTTTGACGATTTTCAAAATCCTTTGGATCTTTGCTACATTCCAACTGTGACTGGCTATTTATTACGTATATATATACTCACGACTCACTCAATGGAAAATGGACTTTCAGGACCGCTCATGTGTCAACTTTCATATGATTTATATATGTGGTTTTTCAAAATTTGAAAATCTATTTTTTTGAAAAATACCAGTTTCTGACACAAAATTTCTACATTGCGATTCCAGCAAGTGAGTAAAGATAGCATACGGTTTAGTCTTAGCTGAATTCAACAATATATATAAAGCTTTCGTAGGCACGATTTATTGCGCCCGCAATGAATTTTAAAACCATTTCCTCCCTATTTCAGTTGATTTCCCATTTCCTCCCTATTTCAGCTGATTTCTGACAAGTTGTGCAAAGTCCCATTGATTTGCCCCAACCACTCAGTGCGAGCAAACTTGCCAAAACCAGCTAAAAAGGGAAATTGTTTAAAAATTCATTGCGGGGACAATATCAGTCGTAGACACGAAAGTTTGGATATTGAGCTCAGATTAAGCTTTATGATTATACTATTTTACTCACTTTTGCTAGATTCGCATTGCCGAAATTTTGGGTCAAAAAGTTGTATTTTTCGAAATAATCTATTTATAAACTTTGAAAAACCACATAGATCATATGAAAGTTGACATATAAGCGGTCCTGAAAGTCCAATTGAAAAATTTTTCCATTGAGTGAGTCGTGATTAATATAGCCAGTCAAAGTTGGAAAATGGCAAAGATCAAAGATTTTGAAAATCGAAAAAATTGAATATACGTAACTATCGCAATTCTTGACAAAATTAGCTTATATCAAGTTTGAGACTAGAGCTAATTTTCCACCAAACGACTAGTTCCTGGCATCTACTGATCGTTCCAACTTAAAAAGTCGACTTCTATTGACGAATCTTTATTTTTCAAATTCCTTTTTCAACAAATGAAAAGTCCATGCCATGACGGTTCAGAAAAAATACATATACATTGCTGCAGCATTCAGCTATTCAGTATAAACACAAAACAATATCGCTCCGTGCATTTTTGGTCAGACTTTAGTTGTTCGATTGTATGCTATTGCCTGCCTTATTCTAATAATTTTTCTAGAGGTGGGCAATTACAGTGGGTGGGTGGGAAAAAATTGTGGTGCGAAAATGTTTCTAAAAATATACTAAAATAGCGCTATTTTTCTAGCATTGCACTTTAAAGTTGATTCTTATCGCAAAAATAAGAAGATGAGTTTTCTGAGTGATTTTTTAATGTAAAATTTGGTACCACAAGGTGGCACCCTCTTTTATGAGCGGAAGGTCGGTTATGGGGGCCAAGTAGAATAAGCCCCGTATTGCTATTGATTTGGAGGTATTAAGTGCATGTATTCAAACATACGACTATTGATGTCTCAAGGAATGCAACATAATATGTGTAAGTGGTGAGAAAGTGTCAGATTTAGAATTTTGTAAATTATATTTTTGATTTCAGATAAGATGGATAGGCTGTTGGAAATTCCGGACTTCCTGTCGCTGATCCTGCTCCCTCTGGCTGGACCGGAAGAGTTTGATGATGAAGAGACGGAAAAGTTGCCGCTGGATTTGCAGTATTTGGAATCCAGTAAACAACGGGAGCCGGTGCCTGCCATTAGAACATCTCTCTTGGAGACTTTGTTTCAGGTAAAGTGATTTGCTAGATGCAATTTTTGCCACTTCAGGGAGAGGCCAAGGGCCTCTTGCCATTTTGGGATTTTGCTGAAAAGATTCATAGATTAGAGCGATTAAACAGTGTTCAACTTGGAATTCGAGACAGCCTAGTCAGTGGTCAAAGCATTCGACTTTGGATCTGATAGTGTCTTCGTTTGTATTGTACGTATATAGCGGTCTGGGTTTTTGTCGAGGCCAAAAAAGTGGGTGGAATAGAAATAATACGGCAAAATAGCATGTCTTCTACGTATACTACTATAACTGATGTTAAAAGTGCTCAAAAATCAAGCTTTAGTACCAAATTAAGCGAAGCCGGAAAAATTTCGAGACTTGACCAAAACTCCTTAATTTTTTGCATTTTCTCGGAACCCTGTGGTGACTAGAGAGGAACCCAAAAAGTGTGGGGAGCCTGGCTTTTTCCTAGGCAAAAATTTCAGTCTGGGGGGAAAGTTATTCGGTCTGGGGGGGGGGTGAAAAATTTTTCAAAAATGCTTAAGAAATATTTTTGCTGCTGAGCTAAAAATTAACTATTTTTAACCTAAATTTAAGCTTAAAATAGCTAAAAATGCTTAAAATGCCTAAAAATTCGGCGAAGCCAGAAAACTTTTTCAAAACACCCTCAAAAATTTTTCAGGGCACTTTAGAGTTCTGGTGGGGGAAGGCCCGAATCCTGGGGGGTCGACCCAAGTCTATGGGGGACCGATTTCTGGGGGGAGGGCCGTCCCCACCCCTTCCCCCCTGTAGGAAAAAGCCAGCGAGCCTCCCCACTAAAAAGTCCTAAGTTATTAAGGGGGGTCGCGAATTTTCGACCATCTCCGATTTTTCTCATTTTCACATATTTTGTAGTCCCCATGGGTCCCCAAAACAAGACAGTTGCGTTTGTTACAAAACTTTCCGTACCATTCTCAATAGTCCTCCAAAGGTACCTCGACATGTGTTAAACATAGGAAAACGAAAAAGTTAGGAAAATTTAGCGGTGACCAAAAGTTTGAGAGCTGTGCAAGAGCAAATGAGCTATAACTTGCCAAAATGTTAATCTGAACTAGATAGCGTGTTAATATCCATATGTGGTGTTTTTGCGTTAGCTCTGCGATTTTCTGGAAATTTTCAAAATTTAATGAAGTCGGTTTTTGCTAAATTCTGACTTACAAAAATGCCACCGAATAAATGTTTCGTCATGCCCTGAACTAACCATTTACTGCACAAATTTCGCCTATAGATATTAACACAGTACACAAATAGAGCTTCAATTGACTTACGCACAATCCCTGCTGCTGCTTGGGAGTAGATCACAGTTTTGGTCACCGCGTTGGCGTATTGCCTCAAAATACGCCATTTGCTCAAATTTTTGAATATAATGGTCCATAAGTCGGGTGAAAGCCGAGCTATCCCAACCAAATTCGGTGTGCCAATTTGCACATATGAAAGGAAGATGTATGCTAAATTTCACTGCAATTGCTGGTGTTTAACTGTGGACGCATGCCTCAGTGCGATGTCGGACGCCTACAGTCAAAAAATGGCAAATTTTCAAATTTTTCAAATATAGCCAAATTTTATATCAAATAGAAGCTCTCGATGTCCTGAACATTTTATCTTTTTGCACCAAGTCTCTGCAAAGCAGTATGAGAAAGTTAGAGCGTTAAAGTTAGAAGTAAATAACAGTCGGGAGGAGCTTGAGCAAATCGTTCTAACGCCGTTTCTCCCTCGGTGCTTGGCGTATCCTTGTCATTTGCACAGCAATAAATAGCCCCAGATAGAGGCTTCAATTTGATCTATTGGGCATGCCGCAGTCTTTTGTCATCCTTTGTGCACACGACTTCGAAACCCTCAGCGAGGCATAGTGGCGTAAATACTTAATTGTAGGGATTTGAACTGCAATATCTCTTACATGGGTTGACACTGGACTCTAAAAATTTGTCTTGTTTTTTGGACACATATGGGGGTATATTATAGCCAAAAATGAGCGAAATCGGTGACTATAAAATTTGCTACCTGGCGACCCCCCCCCTTAACTCGACTGTTGAGCACTGGTGTAAAGCACATGTCCGTACATATCGGGCTCTAGCCCTATTTTTATTTTCAACCAAAGAACGTTAGAGCAGGTACTTGTGTGAATTGGGCCAGAGGTTTTGATTATTTCATCATCATTATTATTATTATTCATTCTTTTGTTAATATTTGAACTCAGTTGGTGGCAGGGGTTTTTTTCAAAATCGGACCTGTGTAAATCTTGTGTAAATTTAAATTTCAGTGTGTATTTTTGTTTGAAGCTGTGTAAAATCCAAAAGCGTTGTTTTTCAGATATAATACGAAAAAATAAATTTAAACGTTATTTTCTTGCTACAATGTTATTTTCGAATCATTCAAGCCAAAGTTCTGCTAGCTGTACTTGTGTAACGTACCGAAAGAACCCACGCGGGGGGGTCGGGGCGGAGCCCCCCAGACGCTGAGGAAATTTTGTAAATTGTAATAAAATTCACAATGGAAAAGTCTAAAAAGATTAATCCGTTAAATGTCAAAACTAGGATTGGACAAATTCTAATTTCTGGAAAAACTTCGCCTACTGAAACGATTTCTTTATTTTTCCAACTTTTTGGAATAATTTTTTCACAAACATGCTGGTTACGTACTAAAAGGTTTGAAGCTTTAATTGCTGCTGGGGATGGTTCCATAATATGGACAGAAAACACCAATTCTACGATAGATACCTAGAACATCGGGAGGGGTCTGGGGGGCGGAGCCCCTCAGAAGTTGAGAAATTTTTTAAAATTTTCGGCAAAACCGCGTTGAAAAGTTGCATTCCTTTAGCTTTCGTTTTGAATATTTATATATTGTGCTAGACAGCAACAATTTTTTGTCGTTCAGACTGCTTTTTATGATAAAAGATATGTAGAAGAAACGATATTGAATCGTATCTACTGGCTATATATAACTATCTTACGAATATTTGCACGATGTACGTAAATAAATAATACGCAACTGGATAAGCAGAAGTATTTGCAGAAACAATAGAACACCTATAATTATGTCGCAATGCAGAAAATCATTGTAAATGGTTGGAAAGAGGCGGGGGTCTGGGGGCGGCATTCCCCAGCTAAAAGCATATTTTAAATATGAAAGGCTTGAAAACTATTTTTTCAGAGCACTTTTTGCAAAAAAATTTGGCTGTGTATTTTGGTGTATACGTAACTTAGTTTTTCACTGTGTAAATTTATTTTTTGTGTAAATACACAGTATTTTACACAAAAAGAAAACCATGGTTGGTGGACAACACCCATACCAGTTTTTGGTTAAAAAGCTTGTTGCCGATTTCTAATAATGAGCAAAATTGCTTGCAGATTTCTAGAAACCGGCAAATTCGATAACGATAACATAATGCGTGTTTTATTTTGTATTCGCGGCGTTTATCTTATGGTTCCTAAGTTTAGTTTTTAAAACCATTGATATTGGGTTGAACATTCATGTGTGTGTTCATGTTAGTGTTCTAACTTTTGTTTCAGCTATGCTCTAATCGAAAAGGTCGTGAATTTCTGCGATCTAATGGCTCCTATTATATCCTTCGAGAGTATCACAAATGGGAACCGGATCCGACAGCGAAGCACATGTGCGAAAATGTGGTCGGATTTTTGATACTCACTGAAGATGAGATTGGCGTTGACAATGTGAAAGATCAGTCAGAATAAATTTGTGGACCAGTCTTTTTGCTCCCTGCTCAGTTGTGTCTTTGTAATTACGTACAGTACAATTGCAGTCAAAATAAATAGTTATCTGGAAGTAAATGTCTTTGAATCTATCTTAGTTTATTCCGTTTATTGTGTTCTACATGTAGCATGTAGGCTTCAAAGCGTATACTGTGTGTCATTATTGGTTTCTGCGTAGTGTGGCAGGAAAGACGTCATTCTAACATCAGGAAAGTGAATCTTTGACAGAGGAAATTCAATGTTAGTAGAGGAGAGACTGCCCTTTAAGGTGGTGGTATCCTTTTGTGCAGTGCTTTTGTGGTGATTTTTTTGAAGCGTTATAACTTTCGCAATTTTAGGAGTTGGCAGGAGCTTTATACATCGTTTTAAAGCTTATTATCTGCAGATTCACATGAGCTTACGAAACTAGCAAAATTAGCAAAAACGTGGCAGGAATTTTCAGACTTGCTGACATCTAACAGGATGAATATAGACCATTCATTTTTGAACATCGATTTCTCAAAACTGAAAAATCGGCCAAAATTTTTTCTTGTGCTATCAAACAGACGACATATGGGCCGAGGGACGTTTTTTTGGATATGGCTCAACAAGCCTCAATACTCCAGAAAATCCGGCAAATGTGCGGCGACACGAAATTTCGCAATTTTGTATTCAGTTTTCTCGCAACAGGAGCTGTTTTAGCTCGCACCAAGAAAAACGTCCCTCCGCAGAAGTACGAATTTCATTTCTGCCAAAAATCTCCGGAATCCGTCAAGCAGTTTTTGAGAAATCGATGTTCGAAACAAAATAATCGCAGTTTCGCCAAAATAGTTTTTCGGCCAACTCTCTAGCCAAAAGCAATAAAGTTGGGCTGATAGGCATTCATAAAATGTGCATTTAGACGCTGTATCGATTGAGTATAAATAAGCCAACTTTGTCCTTAACATGTGGCAGTAATTTTGAAAAACTGATTTCCTCGAAAATGGCCATTTTTTGACCCAAAAAACAGTTTTTTGCTTATACTGACTTAACCACTGGAGATAGCTCAAAGGTTGTAAAAGCAAAAATGTTCGTTTTTGTACCCTCTTTCCATTCATAACGACCAATCTGATGTTAGGGTTGTGCCAGGGCCGTGAAGCGGGCTTCGGGCTCGGGCCGGGCTCGGGCTCGGGTCGGCCCGATACCGGCCCGGCCCGAGTTTTTAATGAGACGGCCCGGCCCGAGCCCGGCCCGAGTTCTCTGTTGAGCCCGGCCCGACTCGGGCCGCTCGGGCCGTTCGGGCCACTCGGGCCGTTCGGGCCGCCGCTCGGACCACTCGGGCCGCTCGGGCCGCTCGGGCCTCTCGGGCTTTCCGGGCTACTTGAGTAGTTTGTTATTGCTGAAAGATATTGATTTTTTCGTTGTGACTTGTGGCTTCCTTTGTTCACACACTGTTGTCTTCTTCGGTGCTTATTCACACATATACATACATGCATGCCAGAAGCGATACATTTGAAGTAAAATATATATAGACAAGTTTAAAACATAATTGTACTATCCAAATGCTATTAGCAAGCAGGTTGTGAAATGCTAAATTTTATACAAATTTTCTCTATCTGCAAAAAGTTATGGATTAGTTATTGTCGTCAAACAAACAAACATTTGTAAGGTTCAGAAGGAACTATTTTAGTTACTCTGCTACGGCGGTAGACAAACCCTGGTTTGGTACATACAAGGAAGCCAACAAGTATTCAAGCTTTGCCAACTTTCCAGTTTTTAGTCAGTGGTCAATTGTGTATTTAAATCTGCTAAATATTAGCTGCGTGAGTGATTTATTTTCATTCCTTTTTTGGATGATTCAATACTTAACTAAAAATCTTACTTGCAATCTACAAGATACATAGGCTTTATAGCTCCAGTGTGTGTGTCACAAATTAGTGCTCAGAGCATTATCTGAAAATTACGAAATGAAAAGCTTTTAACAATAGCTAATGTTGCACTTGATGTTACAGCTAATCGAACCATGTCAGTTCTTTTTGGGTTTACCGATGCGTAATACTAATAAAATTGCTCGGTAAACTGGATGCGATTTGAGCCATTTTTGGGCCTCTCCGCAGCGGTCAGGCGATCTTTGGGCCTCTTGGGCTGCTCGGGTTACCATCGGGCCGCTCGGGCCGTTCGGGCTCTTCGGGCCGCTCGGGCTCCTCGGGCCGCTCGGGCCGTAAATCGGGCTTCGGGCTCGGGCCGTGAAGCGGGCCTGGGGGTTGGGGCGGGGCGGGGGCGGGGCCCGCCCGGCCCGAAGCCCGGCCCGAGAAGGTTGGTTGGCCCGAGCCCGAGCCCGACCCGAGAAATTTCTTAACGGCACAACCCTATCTGATGTGCCTACTATCTGCTGAGACTATAATGCCAAAAACCGAAAATTTCTTATCACCTAAAAATGCGGGACTGGTCCCAGAATGTTAAAGAGCACCAAAAGAGCATATTTGGAAAGTTTCATCTACTTCCATAAAGAATTGAAGCTTATAGGTCCAAATTTACACAAAAGGAAACCACCACCTTAAGGTGGTGATTCCTTTTGGGCACATATTTTTGATTGACGGTTCAAATCAAGATAAAATTTGATAAGTTCTTTTAGCATTCTAACACCCTCCGCGCAATCCCGCTTCAAAACTTCGACGTCTCCGTTCAGGGCCGTTTTTGCCATTTTTCGACAGTTAGGCAGTTGCTGCACAGCCATGATTATACTCATTCGAAAGAGTCTTGTTGAGCTCTACATTTTAGCTTTTTGAAGCACTTTCTAACTTTTCGCTATAGAGAGATATAGTCGATTTTCTTATTTTGGCGTTGAAAACTTGTTATTTTTGCTGAAATCAAATAATCCGCCATTTCTTGAGCTACGCAAGCCATAACATTAAACTACAGGTGTAATTTAAAGGTCTCATTGAGGTCGATTATCCGTGACATTATAATCTTGTAACTGCTGTCCCGTAGGCTGCTATCATAGAAACTGTAGGTTTTGCAAAAACATGACCAAATTTTTTCCAGCGATTGTGGAGCATTTATTATGCAAGCTAGAGGACTGCCACTTACTGGACGTGTTTTACACAAAAATACCCAGGGACCTTTTTTAGTTGCCCCGATTGCTGCTTTCTAGCTAAAGTATTCGCTTGCGAAACTTGGGAAAAGTAGGCAAAATCAAAATAGAAAGTACAAAAGAAAAGTACAAAATAAATAAGTAAAGCCGATGATTGCGTTTTAGCGATACTGCACATTCACTTAAGGGAACATGTTCTCTTAAGCGCGAGAATACGGTAGTTTTTTATCCGCTGGCTACTTCAATCCAAAATAGAGAGCTAGAATATGAAATGATTTAGTGACACTAATGCAATTTTAAATTGTTAGTGAATTTTAAGGCTCTTGTCCCGCTATGCGTTCACGTGGCTGGCAACTTCCGCTGCTGACCCCCGTCGGCAACACTGGTCCTGTTATAAAAAATGCGTTATTGCATCTACACTATTGGCTTAATCCACTGTTGGGATCATAAAGAAAGTCCCCCCCGGAGCAAAATTCGTCATTGCTGACGTCTGCGACAACGTTACAGATTAAGCCGCACATCGTTGTAAAGCTGAGGAAGTTCCCATTCGAATGATATAAGCCATTTAGAATCCAAAACGTCCCGTGAGGGTGGTGCTGGAGGAACTCAACGTAACGGGTGCTATTAACGACTTGCGGTCAAAATTACCATTTTTGATACTGGCTAGCTTAACTCCAGTATTCATAACCACACAACGCGCTGTTTTGGTACGCTTAATCGCGGGTTTTACGGAGTGTTTTTGGTTCCCGCTGTCAATTAACAGATTTCTAATAAAAATTATTCTGCTCTGTTTCTACTTTACTAATTTTTTAATATATAATAATATAAATAATAGTTTAAATAATATGATCAGCTAAATTTGCGTTTTTCCAAGAGTATTAATATGCAAGATTATCCGGCGGCTATGAAAAACGTCGGTTATCGCGAAATAACTGCGCGGTTTATCTTCATTACGGTTTTTCTGTGCGAGTGTCCGGGAGCCGCGGTGAAATCGCACCACAGCCCATCCTTACATATAACTGCACGTTGAAAAACTTAATCCAAACGAGTAGCCCATTTTAGTTTCAGTTTCAGTTTCAGTCGACAACCTGAGTTAATTTCAGTTTCAGTCAGATACCAAAAATAATTTCAGTTTCAGTCGTCATCCTAAAATAATTTCAGTTTTAGTTTCAGTTTCAGTCGACGATCGAAATTAATTTCAGTTTCAGTTTCAGTCGGTGACTCAAAATAGTTTCAGTTTCAGTCGGTGACGACAAACAGTTTCAGTCCACGTTTTAGAATAGTTTCTGTTTTAGTCCGGCTTTTTCAGTTGAAGTCATCGCCCAAAAAATAAATTTCAGTTTTCACATATTTGGAATTTAAAACTGTTGAAGCTGCAGTTTTATTTTAAATCTCAGCTTCTATGTCAGTTCTGAGTAAAACAGTTTTATCTAATATATTGAACTTGCAATCCAATCATTTTTTGTGAAGAAAAAATTAAGATTCGTTCTGAATTAAGTTTCTATTTATTAAGTTCTATTTATTTGGTAGTATTTAAAATAGTAAAGATTCGAACCCGTGGCCTGTTTTGAGTTCAACCGTATACGGTGTAATAGCTTTACGTGGTAACCTAGGGGATTGCTGTCGAAAGGTTAAACGTAAATCTATTTCCCGTATATTGTTCACATTGCAATCCCTACCACATAATGTATAGTTCGTATTGTTATATTTCAGATTTTATTTAGAAAATGAGTACAGGTCAATCAGATACTCCTAGATCTAACGAATTCAGGTAAAAACACTTTTATTATTCAATAGTTGCTTGCTGTATTGGCTTTCTCATTAACTAAGTACCTAAACCATCTTGGCTATTGGCTTAAGTAAAGCATCTCCCGAAAATGTAAATCTGTTGAGGCCATAAAGCTTCATTCCTGCAATTAGATTCTTAGCTTCTGGGGGCCACATCAACCACTTCTGCTTTGAAAACTGTATAAAGCAATTACGCTTTTACATAACTTCCTAGTTTAACTTTAGCTAATATGCCGACAGTAAATGATCTGAAAAGTAATACTTCTATAATAATACGAGAACCTAAAACGTATCACATTCCTTCAATTCTTTCGCAAGGAAAACTATTATGGGAAATCTGCAATTGTATTTTACAGAGAACTTAGCCACGCAGAGACTGAAAGGGTCCTGCACGCAGAGACTGAAATGGAGTTTCAGTTCCAGCATGAACTGAAACCGGTTTAAGCTCCAGCTAGAAGGAAAATGTTCAGATTTTACGCTGGGACTGAAACTGTTTCAGATTTTTCTAGTTTCAGTTTCAGTTCTAGAATTAGGGTAGTTTCAGTTTCAGTTTCAGTTTCAGTCGGATACCAAAAATAATTTCAGTTTCAGTTTCAGTCTGGTAGTTTAATTGGTTTCAGTTTCAGTTTCAGTCCGTTTTCCAAAAAACTTTCAGTTTCAGTTTCAGTTTCAGTGACTGAAACTGAAACATGTAGAAACTGAAACCTAGTTTCAGTTTCAGTTTCAGCGACTGAAACATCACTACTTGTTGATCAGTCATTATAGTGTGCATATGCTCAATACGGTACGCCATGAGGCGCTCTGACTCAGAGCCAAGTGGGAACGCATTCTGCGTGTGTATATATAATGTGAAAGTGTTTCGAGAATGCATTAGGTGTACCGTGTACTACGGTTGTATTGATGCGGCTTCAAAAGTTTTGATTTGATTCAGTTCGATTTTCGCCTCTGAAAAATCATCAGATTTGATTCAGTTCGATTTTCTGCACCCGAAAAATGAATTGATTTGATTCAGTTCGATTTTTTCAATTTGAAAGACTTTTGATTTTGATGCAGTTTTTACCAAAACTGAATTTTGGTGCGACTTTTGATTTTTCAAGTTTGCGTTAAAATTTTATACGATTTAAACCAACCTAATTTATAATCACAAGAGGTTGTTGTAAGTGAGAACATAAAAATTTCAGGACTTGTTTTGAGAACATAAAATTTTCATTTTTCATAAAGATGTCCATTGCTGCCGTAAAGATTTTTAATATAGTTTAGACTTCTTGGCTTTAATGAAATCCTTGCATGCTAATCTTGATGAAAGTTAAAGCTAATGCAAAAATAATGATCTAACAGTCTCTCGAAACGCAAAAGGCTACATTAAAGCAATAAACCTATTCTAGAAAATGCCTGGCAAAGCAATCTTCCAAGCTAAAAATCCCTTGTTAAGATTTTGCTGGTATCTCTGCCGTGAGCACTGCCATAATGAACAGCACAAACAAATCTTTACCGCACATAATAATAGGTTCAACAGTACTCGAAAAGATGCATAGAAAAGTATGTTTCATTGTGCATATGAGACTAAGTGAAAGCTTTTAGCATATACTCTGCTGAATCAAAATGCGAATCAAAATCGCATCAAAATCAAAATTACTGATTCGTGGACAAAAGTTTTGATTTGATTCAGTTCTATTATGGCTTCTGAGAATTCAGTTAGATTTGATTAAATTAGATTTTTTGCTGTGAAAAATAAAATGATTTGATTCAGTTCGATTAATCAAAAATCAAAAGTCGCATCAAAACACTTTTGATTCGATTCGAATCAAAAATCAAAACAACCGTACCGTGTACCACAGCGTATCGCGAAATATTAGGTGTGCCATAGTGTTTCAGGAAACATCAGGTTGCATGTACAGTTCAGCTTAAGCAGTTGTGGTTCACTTCAGTCCATTTCTTCTGGGCCACAACGTCTATTCATTTTTTCCGTAATGTGGATGAAGCTGAGGTTCTTTAATGAGGCTTTAATGTGGAATGCACTGTGACGCCAATATGAGCCTCGTTGTAGGACAGGCTCATATGTTAAGCGGTTGCAACTTGTTTTCCTTAATTTACAACCTCCCAACGGAACTCATATGTCCTATTTTACAGGCTAGTTTTTGCTTATGTACAACCTGCCTACGAAGACTCATATGTATTTTACATGCGACGAAGGAGCACTTTTTGTTCTTGTTTTCTAATATTTTATATATGTATGCTCCTGAAGGTATGTATAGATATCTTTCAACAGTAGCAACCAAGCCAACCACAGCTCGTACCGCTTACACTCTACAGCCACTTTGGGTACGCAGCGCATGACAAAAGTTGCTTAGCTCGCTTAGGGCTTTCATTTGATATATATACCTAATTTGACCACTTTTGGAAAATTTTAGTTTTGACCCAAAATCACCTAAGTCCCCAGCCCACCCCATCACAGCACTCTACAGCCACTTTGAGCATGCAGTTCTATGACAAAAGTTGCTCAGCTCGCTTAGGGCTTTCAGTTGATACCAAATTTGACCACTTTTGAAAATTTTCATTTTTGACCACATGACCTGCCACCGACCTGACCCTCCAGATGGCAAAGTGGAACCAGCACAGCAAGATGGGTGGGTCCGATGGCAAAACTGACGTTTGGACCGACTTTGGCCAACAGCCAAAAATTTTTTCCGGGTCTGGGAGGCATAAAAACTAGCTGATCGTCTTATTTTTGATTATTACTACAAGAATATATATGGTGTTCATAGGCAAAAATTTTTCTATCTGTAGTTATTCAAGCTACAAACCCCCTTATGAGACATCAAAAGCGAGAAACCGGAAAAAAAGAAAAAACACAATTTTCGTAAGCGATTTTTGGGACAACTTTTTAACGGAAAGAGGTACGGGGATCAGCTTCTGCGCAGCCTTCTTTTACACGGTCATTCGACCATTTTCACTCATATTATAGGAGATAATCATGAACTCTTGCTATGATCTGTTCGCTAAACGGCTGACTCCCCCCACAAATTGGATCCATCTCAAAGAAATTTAAGCGCTATGTTTGTGTTCTAAAGCTCGAAAACACAACTACTCACTTGCTTCAATGTGAGTCTGTCGCGAGCTGTAGAGCACAAACATAGCTCTTAAATTTTGAAGTGATGGGTCCATTTTGTGGGGAGGGGGTCAGCCGTTAGCGAGCAAAGTATAGTTTTTGCTCTGATAACAGAGCCTAGGCTTAGTGTCATACTCTTAGTATGTACTCTTGGTATTATGAAATTGTTAAAAAAGAACTACTGAATTGGCTGTATCAATTTTTATAATTTTGATTTTTTAATACTTTGTTTGCCTTACTTCTTACGGTTTTTTGGTTTTAACCGGTTCTGCAGTTTTTACTGGAAGTATGAAAGAGCAAGATAACCTACCAGCTTGTTACGTATTACAAAAATAGCATTGTGTTTAAGTTGTTAGGTAAATATGTTGGCATTATTTTTTCAGATATCAGACCAGCAAAATCTGTGAATAATGGGTCGGATTATGATAAGGGAGATAAAGCGGTAAGTAAGTGATAACCGGAATAATTGCTTTCACTTAATACCCATTTTTAGAGCTGCTGTGCTTAATTTAAGACAACTGTTTGTGTCAGAAATCTTTCAGACAGCTATTGCTGAAGCACGTGCTGTGGTTGCTGTCTTTCGAAGAAGCAACATTTTTGGTTTCTTATATTGGATGGATTGGCACTTCAATTTTACCCATAGTTTCATTTATTAGTCGGTTTCTTACGTAATTCTACTTTAAACGCTTATAGTATAGATTAAGTTTTGAGCAGCAGGGATTTTATCCAAGACCTAGAATTAGCAGCATTGAACATTGATGTGTTTTATTACGCAATTGTTGAGCTTCTTTTGAGGATATTGGCAGATCATGTCTCTATTCCATCCATACCTTAAAGCTCAGAACGTTAACCTTACTTTAAACAAGGTCACCCCAGTAATTTGCTACTTAATGATAATCCATTAAATGGCAGCTGATAGCTGATTTTAAGCCATGTCTTGACATGGTCGAGTTAAATTTAACTAGACTCCGTTTCCTTTCAATTGTCACAGATAGATCTCCTAAAACTAATCGACTGGACAGAACTAAAATTATTAGCTTGAAAAGCAGCATTCTCACTCACTGTTTTTTGGTTCATTATTGGTGTAATAATTTTTGTAATTTCAGTCTAAATTATCAGCTTCAAAAGCAGCGCTCTGATTCTGTTTTTGGTTCAGTATCGGTGTAATAATTTTTGTGTTTTTGTGTTTTTCAGTCAGAATGCAAATCGCCTGTCTCGGTTGTCTGTTACTGTTATCAGTGCTGATCATCCCCTCTCTGTCACAGTCTTGCGGTTTGCCGGATACCGTTCAAACCAAACAGGACTGTAGCCTACAGTGCTGTGAATGGATACCCCAGGAAGGCCAGACCTTCTCTTGGTGTCAGACCAGGGAAGACTGTTTCCCGGAAGCGGGGGCCAGCCAGGAAAGCTGCGGCCAGCGGGGTTGCCTATGGAAACCGGCCGTTTGCGCTGGGACTCCGTACTGTTACTTCCCCCCGCCGGGTCAGGGCCCGACCCTGGTAGACTGTTATCCTGGAGGTGGGGCCACGGAGGACCGGTGCAAAGCCCGCGGCTGTTTCTGGGTGCCGCGCCGCCAGCCTGGGCTGCCCTGGTGCTATAGGCTGGCTGAGGAATCCCTGAAAATTGACTGTTTTCCGGATTCACGCTGGGCACCCGCGGGATCAGTGAATCAGAAAAGCTGCGAAATGAGGGGCTGCCGGTGGCAGTTGGATGCGGATAGTCGGGTACCGGCTTGCTATTTTCCGTAAGCAGTATTTATTTCTGTAATCTTTATAGGATTTGATGAAAATAGGATTGGATAATAATGAGATGAAAGGGATTAGAGTTGATCGCCGTCCGAGGAACGCCGGTTGTCCCACCATGCCGCCCATCCGGCCAGCCGCCGGCCAAGACCCGGCCGGCTGGCCGATCGGCCGGGTCGGAAGCGGCCGGCCGGCCGGCCGGTCTTCACAATCAGGGCCACACGTGACATTATCTGTTATGTGTACATAACCAGGAGTAACTGTATGCATCATTTAATGCTAAAAAGTTTGCAAAATACACGAAAAATAGGGCAAAACTGGGACCGGTACCTGTTTGACCCGGCCGGCCGGTTTGCATTAACCGGCCGGACGGGTCCGGCCGTCCGAGTCAAAACCCGGCCGGGTCAGCAACGCTGGAAGGGATGTCATACATGAAGGATTGAAAAATTTCTTCGCAGAAGTGATTTTAGCTTGTGCGTATGCTCTGCTGGGCACAGCGTATATTTTATTAATTTACTCAGGAAAACTTATTTACACATTAAATTATTAAATTAAATTTTAAACTTAAACAGTAAATTAAACTTATTTACGCACTGCTAAACTTTCTAAAATTTTCGCAAAATGTGATGTGAAAAATAGATTTCAAAACTGTCATGTTTTGAAAAGGTCTAGTTTAAACCGGGGCTGCGACACTCAGACTCCCGCCTCTTTGTCTTAGAGTAAAACTGAAAGATATTGTTTCAGCACACTCTTAAAACGACTCCTGTAGAAATTACAGGAATTCTTGTAGTTCTCTACAAAAGTGCTCCTGTGCGGTCAGTCACTAGCGGAGCTTCCTGTATTTTTTACAAAAGTAACTTTTGTATTTTTACCGGTCTCTGGAATAGTAAAAATTACAGGAGTTTCCTGTAGAAAATACTAAGCAAACCTGTAGTTTTTATTACAGGAATTTCCTGTAGAAAATACAAAAGAAACCTGTAGTTCTGTTCTACTTTTTTTACAATCCTATATCAGATACCAAACCTGTATTTTTTACAAGACAAAACCTGTAAATTTTACTGGAGCGATCTGTTATTTCAGAAGGGGGGGGGCAGGTGTGGGGGCGGCCGCTCCCAAAATATTTTCGGCAGGGAGCGGCCGTTACAAAAAAAATCACCCACTGGGTGTTGGAAGACTGAAAATTTGAAAAAATTCATAAATTTCAGTCTTCAAAAATTATGACCAATGTCGTCCTTATATACAAAATTTGCGTTATCAGCGTATCGAGTACTTTCCTGTGAGCAAACCTGTAAACCAGTGAAAACTACAGGTTTCATTTGTACTGAATACTGGTCTAACTTGTAATCAATTCTACAAAAGTGATTCCTGTAGTTTCTACAGGAACATTTCTAAGAGTGCAGGGAAAGTTTTACAGGAATTTTAAGTAGTACAATCCTCATTTATTTGATTTGATAAATTAATATTTTAATCATTTCCGTTATGAATTTTATTGCCTTTCATGAACATTTTTTCTTAGGCTAGCCTATGGGGGCTCAGCCCCTCAGACCCTACGCGGCAGGTATTTTTTCGAAAATTTAAATTTTTGGAATTCCTCTCCCCCTGAAATTTTCTCCTGGCTACGCCACTGGCAGAAATGCAGATGCATATCATTGCAACCTTTATGGCATCCACCTTCACATACGTGACTATCACTTTTGTGTGGGCCCCCCCGCTTTTCAGAACTTTCACTCACTTTTTCGCGATCGCGTAAAACCGTCGAAAATTAAGTTTTCGAGGTTAAATTTCCAAAACTTGTCTCAATTTTCAGCTAATTTATGCACTTATATATAAGATAATTTTCAGCTTAAAAACGGCGACGTTTTGCGATTTGACCTTAAAAAATTATTTTACCTTATTATCTGTAAGTGAAGGTTTTAGTTGAACTTTGCAACGGTTTTGGTTAAGACCTTCTAGAGCCAGCTACGATTTTTTATTTTAGAACAGATGTTGCAGCACAGGCCGGCTACGACGATACGGGATTGGATATCAACGAAGACGGACTGAGTGGGACCCTGCGGCGTCGAAATACCCCATCGCTGTTTGGCGATGACTATGACCAACTGACCTTCACCGTGGACTACATCAATCCCACCCATGTCCGAATTCAGATCACAGATTCGGGTGGGATGCAAAAACCGACCATGATCGAAGCCATGGAACGGTATTTGACTGACCAGAAGAAACGATTTCACGGCTGCACTGGACGCTGCAAACGGAGCATCAATACAACCAGGACCGATCTGGACTACAATGTGGTTGTCAGCCATTCCCCGTTCGGATTTGCCGTCCAACGGAAGTCCAATGGAGCCCTGCTGTTTGATACCCGGAATTTGCCCGGATTCACCTTCGCCCGTCAATACCTTCAGATCAGTTCTCGGCTGACTACCCCTAATCTCTACGGTCTGGGAGAGAATCAGCATTCCGGATTTCGTCGGGATCTCAATTGGAAACAGTGGGCCCTCTTTGGACGGGATATCCCACCGGGTGGGAACGAGTTTAATCTCTACGGCTCCCATCCGTTCTACCTTAATCTTGACCCGAATGGCAATGCCCACGGAGTGCTGCTTCTGAACGGCTACGGGATGAATGTGGCCCTCCAGCCAGATCCAGATCTGATCACCTATCGAGCTATCGGTGGGACCCTGGATTTTCACATTTTTCTGGGTCCAAACCCGAACCAAGTGATCCAACAGTATACGGCGGCCATCGGGCGGCCGATAATGCCACCCTACTGGGGTCTGGGCTTTCAACTGTCCAAATATGGATACAAAAATACGGCCGAAATTAGACAGGTTCTGCAGCGAAATAAGGATGCCGGGATACCACAGGACGTTCAAACTATTGACATTGATTATATGGAAAAATTTCGGGATTTTACGTACGACGACATTAATTATGAGGTATCAGGCAAACTGTAGCTTTTCAGTTTAATTTATTGTTTGGCTAGTAAAATGCTATTAATTGTTTTGTTGACTATAAATCGTTGATTATTAGCTCTTCTCTGTCCTAACACGAGCTAATCAAAAAACAGGATTTTCCGCAAACCTCTTGCAATATATTTCAATGTACAATGTAAATAGTTATTTATCAAGACTCAATCATTTTTGTTGAAAATAGTATTTCGCCAGTTTCAGTTTTATGCGACAGTTATTCCTTAAATTTAAAATATCATTTTGTTTTCGTGTTTGTTAAGTAGTTGCCTTTTTTGCATTTTTAGGATTTTCCCCAGTTCGTGTCTGAATTACACAGTGATAACAAAAAGCTAGTCCTAATTATTGATCCAGTAATTGATTCTGCTATTGAGCCAAACGACTATTATGCGCTGAAGCTTGGAAATGACATGGACGTTTGGATTAAAGGTATTATTATCCAATAGCTAAAATAGCCTGAAATTGCTTGTTAATCATTATAGGACACTTTTTGAGCCTGTTAATCTTGCAATAATAATTGAATAATTCTAGATTTAACTGATTTTGCGCAGCCTTTACTGTCTGCTTTAAAGGTTGCTTCCTAAGTTCGTTGAATAGGTGGACCAATTGCAGGATTGACTTGGCCAGATATTTTCCTGCACCAATGTTTGGCTTTATTTTCTCAGCTATCAAACCGGACAGAAAACTATTAAGGCATTAAGGTTTTCTTGCCTGCATTTTTCTTTTCTCGAGCTTGCAAGAAGATTCCTCCTAAGCAAAACTATGGTTAACTAACTGCAGCAGTTGATAAATAGAAATTAAGGCAACTTTCTTATTTTTAGTTTAGCTTATACTGTTGAGTGCTGATGCCGTAAACCGTAATTTGTTGTAGTTCTCCCAATAATCTCCATCTTTTCCAGTTTTCGTTAGCTGGAATTACCAAAGAAAACTTTCACTACAGAAGCAGAAATTGGTTCAGAAACTGCAAGTTTCTCTTTGCAACTTTGTGTAACATAATTTTGAATGTTTCTATTTCTAGAAATAAGCTGTAAAATTCGATCTAATTTTTCGTTGGGATACTTGGGTGGATAATGATCCGATTTTGTACTTTAGACAACAATGGTGCCTTCTTTGAGGGCAGCTGTTGGCCTGGTCACAGCTACTGGCCGGACTTCACCCATCCGAACTCGACCGAATACTGGACCCGGGTTCACGCAGACTACCACCGGGTGATCCCATTCGACGGCCTCTGGGACGACATGAACGAACCGTCCAATTTCGCCACCGGAACCGTGACGGGACCCTGTGCGGACAACAAACTGAATCGCCCCCCGTACAACCCACTGCTGGTTGACGCCGTCATCACCACCAAAACTCTTTGTATGGACGCCCGTCAGCACAACGGCACGCACGATGAATGGCACAACCGATTCGGATATCTGGAAACGGTTGCCAGCCATCGAGCCCTGGAGTCGATTTTCCCGGGGAAACGACCGTTTCTGGTCAGCCGGTCCACTTTTGTGGGCTCTGGTCACTTCACGGCCCATTGGACCGGAGACGTGTCCAGTAACTGGGACCAGATCTATTGGGCTGTCGTGGCCATGCTTGAGTTTAACCTATTCGGAGTGCCCTGGGTCGGATCGGATATCTGCGGATTTCTGGGGAAACCGACGGAAGAGCTGTGCGTCCGTTGGCAACAGATGGGCGCCTTTCATCCCTGGTCTCGCAACCATGCGGATATTCACGCGGACCCGCAGGATCCCGCAGTGTGGAGCCCCGCAGCTCAGACGGATATCCGCAATGCGCTGAAGCTGAGGTATCGCTTTTTGCCCCATCTCTACACGCTGTTCGATGAATCGCATACCAAGGGTTCTACTGTGGTACGCTCACTGATGTTTGAGTTTCCCCGGGACCCGGCGACCCACAGTCTAGATAGACAGTTCCTATGGGGTAGTTCGTTCATGGTGGTTCCGGTGTTGGAACAAGGGGTCACTTCTGTATGGGCCTATTTCCCGAAAGGTCGATGGTTTTGGATAACCGGCCAGACGGGGTCCGAAATACCGAAATCGTCCACCGGTCGAGAGGTCAAGCTGGATCTGCCGTTGTCCACAATTGGCCTGTTTGCCAGAGGTGGCAGCGTCATTCCGTGGCAACTGCCTGGTAGGTATAACCTATCTTTGTGCTGTTACATAGTTAAGGTTATTAGTTATAAATTTTTGTTAGAAGTTTGGTGCACAGCACAGCCAGGTACCTAAGATTAAATTTAGTCATTCTGAACAGCACTGGCTAAACTCGACAGATTTTAGGTCAGTCTTCTTGATGGAGATATTCTCAGCTGTAGAGAAAAGCAAAAGTTAACAACGGATCGGTTGATGCCTAACCTGGATCCTGTGTCTTACTTAACTTGATACTTATTATCTCGCAGTTTAAAGTTTAGTATTTAAGGCAGTATGTTTCTAAACTACACTTGTAGTTATTTCCTGTTTTTATAATGTTCTCGTTGTTTAGGTATGACCACAGTGGAAAGTCGACAGAATCCAATGGGTCTGACGGTGGCTCTCAACGAGACTGGTGGGGCGGTTGGACGATTATTCTGGGATGACGGGGAAAGTAGTGGGACTCATGAAAATGGGGAATACTATGAAATGAATTTTGAGGTACCTAAGATGCTTCAGTTTTCTTACTTTGTAGTCCAGTATTCAATTTTCCTACCTTGTGATCCAGTATCAGACAACAAGTTGCGGCTAGTAGTTTGAAAAATTAAGCAGGAGAGACCAAAGTTACCTCCTAGCGGTTAGGTCAGGTAGGTCTAGTCCACGAGTTAAAAAAGGAGTTAGTTTGATTTCTAACCCAGCGTGCAAGTCCATGCGAATTCTTTGACTGTTTGCGCTGGAAAAGGATAGCGATGCTTTTAACTGTTTTAGCTGATTTGATTCAATTAAATGTAATTTTCCTTGTCCTAAGGTGCTTTCCTGGCCAGTATATCTGTGATGCTTTGCTTGTTTAGGTTGCTGATAGAGTGCTGTCACTCAAGCGATCACATAATGGTTGTCCAGGGATAACTGACCCCCTGAAGATTACTAGTATAGAAATTTTCGGCCTTAGCTCTAAGCCTGGTCAAGTGCTGGTGAATGGTGACCGGATTGCTGTAAGCCAGATTCAGTTTAGTGCCAATGGAAGACTGTTGCTTACTCTGTTGAACTTAAAATTGGGAGATCCTAAGGATGTTCAAACTGTTCAATGGGAATAGATTACTGTATTACTGTAATTAAAATGAGTGTTAGTGTAACGTAAAGATTGTATATTGTTAGGAATTAAACAAATCATGTGCTTTTGGTTTTTTGGCTGTCTATTAGGTATTTAGGTAAAAATTGGTGAGGGCATTGGTGTTGTAGCTTGGTTGTTGTTGTCTGTGTCGAAATCGCTGTCCGGCCATCGATTGAACAAAGCTGAATCGTATTTACAGGGTTTTTTGCGTCCAGATGTGCGTCTGGACGAAATGAAATTTTAATGGGACTCAAGCTAGACGCAACATTATTTCGGGAGAAAATTCACTTTGGTATTAAGGGTGAAAACTTCAAATGTTTCCAGTACCAATTTTTCCGTTTTTTCTAAAAATTGCTTCGGGTCCTGGGGGCTCCGCCCCCAGACCCCCGGCGTTTCCCACTTTGTCATGGAATGCCAAGGTGCAAGGCCATGCCTTAATGTTATTTGTTAAGTCGCTGTCCACCTGTATCCATAGATCTTGTTGAACTCGTAAATTTCACATCAATAAGTAAAGCATTACAATGTGCATAATCGTGAACATTTGAGTTTTTCACGCACATTTTTGAAGAATAATACTACACCACGCATACACGCTCTTGTATACTGATACAGACTTTGTTCAAAATACAAAAATTTACAGTTGCAGTTTACGCAAAGAATGAAATAGCGTTAGATGCTTTAGTTAGATATAAGAGATACCAAATTAATTCTCTTAAACATTTTCATTACGGATTTAATCCGTAAGTGCAAAAAATTCCAACTTCTGAGGGGCTCCGCCCCCCAGACTCCCCGGCGCTCAATTCCAATACTGTTAGTGTTTTCAGGGATCAATAGTTCTCAGAGTTTTCGAAACTGAATGTATGTTTGAAATTTACTACCGTTTTCTCAATGCTATTCCTAAATTCATTACTTTTTAATACCTTAATTAGTTTAACTATATTATATAACATTGAAAAATCGGAATAATGTGTGCCAATAATATTGAAAATTACTCAAGGTATTGCGTTAGATGCAACAGGTGCCAAATAAAATCTTTTTAAACATTTCCATTACGGATTATTCTGGAATTACAAAAACTTCAACGTCTGGGGGGCTCCGCCCCCAGACCCCCCGCCGTGTACATTGGCCGCATCTATATTCTATAGGTGTCCTTGTAATCGTGCATTACTGTTAAACAGCATCAACTTTCTAAATTGTATAAATAGTGTTAGTTACACCAAGAGTTTATAATATCAAGAGTGGGAAGCTTGGCTCTTCCTAATGGAAATGGCCTGCGAGATGCTCGGCACATTAAGGTCGAAATCTCGGGGGGGGGGGGTCCAACTTACTATTGTTAAGCATGTGTTTATATGCGTTTGAAGTAAAACGCATCTGATTGGCTAATTCCCTACCTTATATCAAAATTATGTGTATAAGTGGACCCCCCCCGAGATCTCAGGGGGGGATCACGCTTAGCGTTGTTAAGCGTGTGTTTATATGCAATCGAACTGAAATGTACTGATGAGGATTACGGTAGCTAATGTGAAGTACTGTGTGTGTGTGTACCTCTAGAATAAACTATGTCGGACTTCACTAGGTGATTGCAAGTAGGTGCTCAGTGTGTGATGTCTAGTCCTAGCCAGTTGAGAGAAGATGCGAGAGTATCGTAAATCAGCGAGTAAATTGAGATAGAACTACTTGCGGACCCTAAGCGACCGTCCCTAAACTGATATACTAAAATACCGCTAGACTTTACTGTACCCAATACAAAACGCTCATACCAGTTCTCGAATAAACATATGAAACTAATATAGAATACAAGAGAGAGCACAACAAGCGGATAAACAATGCACAGGGGAGGGCGTTACCCACTCCCAACTACCTAAACTTTACCCAATCGACTCCTACCCACTGACAATTCACCTAACCCCCGTCACCGTTGACACTCCAACTGCAACTCTACAACTGACTGACTTTTCCAAAATATTATAAAATATGCAAATTACACGATTATGCAAATGAGCTAGTCGCGCCAACGCGCATTTCTTTTGTCAGCCAGCAGGTAACATCCCACAGAATACCCCCTCTTTTCCCGCCGCCGGCCCCCCGCGCGGCGATCAATACGGGTGCCACAAAAGTTAACCAATGGTAAAACTGGATTACATTAGTTTTGCGCGCAAGTAGTAATTTTATAGATTAAAACAGACTGTTTGACCTAGCTAAAAATAAAAGTGGAGCCAAACGATCCCCACGGCCTGCGAAGTACGCGGCTCACAGACAAGTCCGGACTGACACTGGGTAAAACTGTGTCGGCTGTGACCGAAACTAAACACAAAACCAACTGAAACAGACGAAACAAACGACTACTAAACGAAACAAAACTACTGACGACTTTTAAGAAACACCTACGTAAATTTTGGAACAACAATACAAGAAACACCCGTATAGACCTAACACACAGAGCCGTACAGAAAAGACGAAATACAATGGGGACACATCCCAATAATCACAAACCACAAAATAATCCCAAATAGAAAACTATATAACACAACTATATCCCAAGAATATAACAAACAAAGTAAAGCCCTAGCGGTTTATTATGCATAATGAGTACTTAGAAAACATAAAAATCAGTAAAACGAAAAAGGCAAACATTATAAGGCAAAGTTATACATGGCAAAACATGGCCAAAAGAAAACTTAGCTAGCACAATATAACTACCAGACATACAGAGGGAGCGCCCTGGTAAGAGACAGCACAAGAAAATTTCAGGGAACCCTCCCACCGTAGAGGACTAACTCTATAGCAACAAAACCCCCACCCGCTATACTGACAAAATGGGATGCAAAAGTCACAACAAAACAAAAATGGGAGAAACCGAAACGTCCAAGGCGTGCCGAAGGAGGGGACCACGACTTCACAAAGAGCAACCTGGCAGATGACAAGAGCACACCAGGCCCACAGACAATACAAAGATGTTCCAAAGGGAACCACGCCATCAGTTCAAAATAGTCCAAACCTGCCAAACAAAGTCCAAAATCAGATAGGCCACACAGGCCAAGTCGGCAGTGGCAAAGACCAAACCGGGATACTATCAATACCCGGAAGAGACCAAAGCTGACCAAGGGCAGCCACACAGCAAGCAAGAAAGCCAGGAGGCCAAGACAGATGTGAAAAACCTCAGACCCAGCCAAGAGTCAAAAGACCAGGTTCAAAGTCAAAGAATACCAGGCTGGCCCATCACAGAGAAAATCCGGGCTAGCCAAAACCAATTGCTAGGTATAGCAGCCCGCCCCAAAATACAAAGGAGCCAGTCCAGCTCCCAGCCGACATACCGCCATGAGGCCACCACCTGGCACCAACGCGACACCCGGGCGCATTCAGCACAGGCAAAACCAAGCCCTGCTCCATACTAGCATCCATCGTGGGAGGCACGCCTGGCGCGAAGAGGGGGTATGGGGACCGGTTATGACAAGAATACCATTACCTAAACATAAACAAAAATTAAAGCAGCAACGGTAAAACACAGAATTAGAGAATCAATATAAACCAAAACCACAAGACAAGCTCAAAACAAAACAGTACATCATAAAAGCCCCTCAACTGCAGTACACACGCAGCGGTGTGAGTACCCCAAAGATGACCCAGTCTTAGGTAACAACCCCTAGAGACCCACACCACAGCGAAAGCCCGAAAATAAAAACAGTTAAGTACTAATCAGATGTAAGTCGATAGGAATCAGACCCCTGGGGAAGACGAGCCACTCCGTGTCCCAGTCTTAGGTCAACAAAGCGACACATCCACCCGAGAACCCTTTCATCAAGGAGTGAAAGAAAAACACAGCGAAAGGTAAGCAAATTGTATCACGCCCGAGTCAATGAGAAAAGTAGTTGAAAGTTCGGGACAAACTGTCCTGAGAATCAAAGCAATTTTATAAGCCGAGAAAAGTTTTGACCAAAGAATTTCTGCTAACTTAGTTCAGAGATAGACACCCGTAGGCTTGCGCAAAAAAATCTAAAGGAACAGATTCACAAAAGATGGCGAGTCTCAATCCAGTAGGTCGTTTGAGAACAAACTAAAATAGGAATCCCACCAATTTAGAAGAACAAAAATAGCGAAACTCAGATACGGAGAGTTATTACAACAACAACAACATGACAACAACTCTCTGTACCCGTAGGCAGACTCCGCATAAAGGGCAACATTGCCGATAAGCACCAAGGGATCCCCCAAGAATGTACCAGGAGTTCTCAATCTTAAAGACGGGGCTTTCATAGTAGGATCTGCAACCCCCGAACTTATTTGGTCAGACCCCGAACTTCTTGGGCGGACCCCGAACTTATTAGGCCGAGCCCCGAACTTTTTGGGCCAGACCCTGAACCTGTTGGGCCGAATCCCGAACTTTACGGAAGATGACCCGAACTTATTTTGGACTTCAGAGGGCCTCAAACTTCTCCAAAGAGATCCCGAACTTATTCGGAACAGTCACCGAACCTTATGCAGCAGTTCCTGAACTTAGGATAACATTTCCCAGGGTTTGGGTAATAGGTCCAGAACTCAGGGTGGCCAGTCCCGAGCTCGTAGAAACCAAACCCAAGGGAGGACATCGCTGCAAGGATAGTTATACATTTGATAACGTTGCTGGAACTATAGTTGGTGGCTGGTGCTACTTGAAACAGTTCAGATTCATTAATCATAAAAACGTGTTCGTCAGAGGAATCCAACAATTCACCTTTGGTTGGGGAACCTGAACGAAGTACAAGAGAGTCAAGGAAATCCCTATGAAAACATGGTTAAATCTACCGTCGTTGGATGCACCTGATTAATTCGTTTCAAAATTTCTGTGACTTCTCTGAAAGAGGGGCTGCAATTTGGACAAAGGGTAGGGTTAAGTGCGTCACTAACTCCAAACTGTCGGACTAAGGTTCCCTCTATGTCCCTACTCTGCCTGTCTACCGCTTGAACCCATGTAGGGATAGACGAAATCAATAGTCATAGTCCTAGCTAGAGATGGAGAAAAATTTATTTTCTGAAAAGTCTGGGGAATGTACGTAGTGAACTGAGCTCGTGAATTTGATCTCGAAAAGCAAAAGATGAAGCAGCTTTATTAGACAGATCTTTAAAAAGAAATTCCGAAAACCAGATGGATAGCTTTACCATCGTAATTTTTAGACTGATTCGAGGTACTAACTAAGTTCCCCATAAATGGAAGCCCCCCTTCAGTCTACCCCAAGGACCCTAGCCATTTCTATATACGTATATACGTACGTAGAATGCGGAGTAACCGCTGAACCGCATAAGGATCCATTTTACGTGACATGGTTAATCCCAGAAATAAGAATTCTATGCTAAAAGGGTTTTAAAAAGTTTCAGATCCAGGAAACTATAATCCAAAGAAATTTATAGGGAAGGGAGATATCAATACAAAAGAAACTTTTCTCGACCATGACACTAAACGTAGATTAAACTTCAATATTTAATTTTATATCAAGGAATGAAACAACCTGGTGTAGCCGGGGGAATAACCATCAATTGTCCAAAACCAGAATCCGAATCAAATCCAAAACCAAATTTCAAGGACCCAGGAAAAGGATTTGGAGCCCACGGAAACCGAAGCAGCGCTAAATAGGCAGGACCTGAAAGAACCAAGCAAAAAGGTGCAAACATGGAAAAACACGCAAGTGAAAATACACAGAAGTGACTAAAACTTGAAAACGTTGCTAACAGAAGTTGTGTTGTAATAGCCCAGGAACAAATAATAAAACAAATTTAGAAATTTCACATAAAATCGAGAAAAAGACGGGAACAAGAAATTTCAGAAACCGGAGGTTTCGAAATTTGGACTTTCGTACATCTTAGCATTGTACGTATTCAAGGAAAAATTTCAAGTGTACCATAAAATTTAATCCAAAAGATCCAAGAAATTTGATAAATCAGGGAAAAACCGTGTAGCGATCTGACTGGAAATCACGTATGAAACCTAAAATACGAAGCGAAACTGACCAATAAATCCAGAAGAAGTGGCGGACAGGCCTCATCTTAACAGAAAAACCAAAAGTTAAACCTAAGCACAAATAAAAACACATACGTATATACAGTTGACAAAAGTGATAAAGTGGTAATTTGTGAGTGATAGTAAAGTGACTCAGAAATTTGATGGAGACCAATGATATGAGATTTATACGTACTGCAGTTAAGGGGTACAAAACATAAAAAAACTGTTCACAAGGTCAGTGGTCGGGTGATATATCAGTAAGAAACGAGTTGTGACTATTCACATGAACTATCTCTGAAAAATACTGAGTGCGTTCAGGAGAAAACTATTGAATATCTGCAGTGTCTGTTTTTGAGGGGGCAAAGTTTTGGATGTCAAAACCGGGAAAATTTTGCAAAACTGAATCGGAGGTCAGGATGGCCCGGTCGTGCCCCGGCACACCCTGATCCACTTGGGGAGTAGATAACTCCGGGAGGGTGGGGTCGACCCCCTTCACCCCTCGTAGCCAACCCTCTCCCCACACAAGACCAAATTGACTAGAGATTAACAGAAGGCCAGGAGGTTCAGATAAAATTTTAGCCACATTTTGGACAAATTTCGATTCGGGAGGTTCATCTTGACTATCAAAAATACATTCAGATAGAATTCCAGAAAAAGAGTCTTCCTTGGGGGTAACCCCCTCTTTTTGGGCAACATCCAGGGTTACCCCCTCTTTTTGAGGTAAACCCACCATTACCCCCTCTTTTTGGGGTACGCTCCGGAGTACCCCCTCTTTTTGAGGTGGATCCCCTGTCGGCCAAAAGGCAAACGAAAAAGGCACAAATGTCAAGAAAAATATCAAAAGGCACAGAAGAAAGCAAACTGAAGTGACCTGAAAAGAACATAGGGGTTTTCCTGTAGCCCCCACGCCCCCCGGGGCAAATCTGGATGGTGGATCGGCCGCACACCCAGACGTGCCCCCACAAGCCCCAGCAACCGAGGTAGTGTCACCCACCGCACCCTGCTGCCGAAGCTGAGTGAGTCCCGCAGTCTGCTCGGAAAAAGTCACAGTCGGTGGAGGGAGATCAGCGTCCAGACAAGGCAGAATAGCATGTTCAGAGCCCCCTGATATGGGAGAGTCAGCTTCACACCCCGAACCAGGCACCAGTGGCTCGGTACTTGAAATATTTTCACGATCAAATTTATATGGTAAAGTGTCTGCGATAAACCGGCGCAATTCAAAAATTTGTTGCTTACAGGTATCTGCACTTTTTCGCATCGAATTGTACATATGTAACTGGATTGCAGATAACATAAGAGACTTTGTCTGAGTCATAGAAAATATTTCACCGCAACTATCTGATGTTGAATCAGCAGACGAATTTACCCCAAAAACATGAGGTTTAGATATGGGTGAGACAGCTTCAATGTACCCCACATGGTGCCTGGTTGAGGTGTGCAGAGACTTTTCCCCTGGTGGGGGCGCGCCCCCCATAGGACTAGATGCAACATGCTGTGGCAGTAAAGGCGCTAGAGGTCGAGCCACTACTCCCCGCACAGACGGCGCTGAAGACGGAACCAAAGGTTGTGGCAGAGTGGAGGTGGCAGGTTGAACATTGCGCTGTGACGTCACCGTCTCCCACTGTGGGTGCCCAGACGAACCCGAAGATGGTGAAGGGGCCGATAAAGCTAAAGGGGCCGAAGCAGGTTGCAAGGCCGGATAAACTGGCGGCTGAGCACAAAACTGGGGATAAACTGGTACGTATTGCGTAACGCCAGCCACTTGTTCCCGGGGGAGGGGTCGAACCTTCCAACCTGCCGGGGCCAGCTGTGGATAATTGTCCCAGCAATTGTTAGGGTCATGGCCTCTTCTGCCACAATGGAGGCACTTGTGCTTACGCTTATCCTCAAACCTTGCTTCCTTCTCTTCTTCCCATAATGACCGGAGCTCCTGAAGTTCCTTTGAAGTTGTTCTAGCGGGTCATTCGAGCCCCCACCCAATTCTGCTCTCGCTGACGATGCCACATGATAGACTGGGGGGTCATACGACAATGCCTCCCCTGGGGTAGATCTAGGGGTTCGGGCGTCAAGTTTGTCGATCACCCGCAAGATGTCCTCCATAGACGGTTCCCCATAAGCCCCCAAAGGAACGAGCGACGCTGCATATTTGTCGTTTGCCCCGGCATAAACCTGCTGGACACAGTGCTTCTCCCGGTCACCCGGGTCATTCCAAATATCTAACGCCAAAGCTTGAAGTTCCGAGATATATTTACGTATATGTTCTCCGGGACGTTGAAGTCGGTTGACAAAAGCTGTATATTTTTGCTGATAAGACAACTGCGGTTTAGGAAACTGAGTTTTCAAGAGTTTCAAAATACTGTCATATGAATCAATCATAGAAAGGCCCGCACGGGAGGCATAAATTTGAGCCTTACCCGCCAATTTACTGTATAAAAGACGAGGCCACTGATCTTTGGGAATTTGATACGTTTCCACTGCCGATTCAAATTGTGGAAGCCAGTCTTCAACATAAAGTAATTCTGGGTCAAACCGCGGAATGTCCCGGAGAATTTCTATATACGTACGAAAAAGGCGCGGATCGTGGTCTGAAACTGAAGCATCTGTGGCCACCATGGTCGCCGGAGTTAGGTGACGGGCAGGCGTCGCTCGCTCCTCTGTATTGGGAGGAACCCCCTTTTGGCTGACTTGCTGTGCAGAAAAACCCGGGGGGGCGCCCCCCCTGTCTGGTGGAGGGGGCGGGTCGGAAGCCACCCTTGAACTTCCCAGTACAAAACCTGACGTTTGGACATTCTGTAGACTGGTTTCCACCGTCTGATTTACAGCTGGTGCTACCGGACCAGTAACCACTTGGTTAGGCCCCGGTACGTACGTATGAGCCGCCGGCTGAACAGCAACAGAAGTTCCAGCAGAAAATTGTGCCGGAGAATTATATACGTATACTGGATTCCCGTACATATCAACGGCATAATAGCCAGATTGTGCCGAAGACGGCACAGGCTGTACGATCTGAGGTGTATACGTATATAATTGCTGCTGAGCCGGGGATCGTGATTGAGAAAAGCCCGGCATACACAATGACATTTGGGCCGGTTGTTGAACATTTTGGGCGACTTGTGCTTGACCCGACGGGGAAGCACGCTGGAACGTACCTTGTGGATGCTGTGCAGACGGTGGACACCAAACATGTCCTGAATTTTGACCAAAATTAGGTGATCCCCCTTGGGCGCCGTTTACAAGACTGGGGACTCCTAAAGTGGGTTGCCCCACCTGCCCCCGGGACGACAAGGCCGAACTGCACCCTTGATCTGACGTAAAATTAGACGAACTTTGTGACTGAGACCGGCACTCGGGCGCAAAAGATTCAGGTCGTCCCTGAGGAGAAACAGCGGGCGCCCCCCGATTCTGATCATGTCCACCCAATCTTCTGTCGGGTTTTTCTGCCGTATCATCCTGGGCCTGGGGAGGGGCCGCAACTGCAGACTTCGTGGGGGTGGGAGGGACTTGCTGATGCTGTAACTGAATCAGATCATTTTCAGAAGTTTGGTTCAGAACGGGTTCGGGATTGTTTTCCCCCGAACTTTTCTTCCCCGAACTTTTTAGTCCCGAACTTTTCCCCCCCAACAGTTCAGAAACCGTGACTGGCGCCAGGCCGAGATTTTTTCGCCTGTAATTCAAATAATTCTGCATAGCTGACAAAAGTTGCTCATCTTGCGAATCCGAATCATCAATTTCAACAGAATCGTCAACAGAGTCAAATTGGGGGCCGGGAGTGAGCATTTGCCCCTCCTGAGGCGGATCTGAAGTCTGCAGCAATTCGGACCCCCCTGACAAAGATTTTACCGTAGTTTCCTCCCCAGAAACAACTATTTCCGGAGAAATGGCATCTGATAACACTTGGGGCCCCCCGACTGCGACGCTGAGGACCGGGAACCCGCAGACTGCGAAACTTGGGGGCGGATAACCCCGGATTGTGACCGAGTCACTGGCCCCCCAAAAGTTTTACTTATATGACCGCCATACGGGGCCTCTGAAGATGTAGGCGGGGCCGTGGAGGTAGAAACCCTCAATTGGGACTGGATCCAACGTGAACTTGTGGGAGGGGGAGGAATCCGGGAGGGTCCCCCTCGCCCCCCTGATCCTCTATCTGTTACCGGTTTTGCCTTAGAATTTTGCCCTTCCCATAATTGTGGAGGGATATTAGGGACATAACCTTCCGGTCTTCTGGGGGTCCCCCTTCCAATACCTGGAGCCGTTCCACCCGGACTAGCGTTGGGGGAGACACCCCCCCGACCACGACCCCCCGATTTTGCAATACCTTGCTTTGAAGCCATGGGAGTCCCTCTATCTAGATCGACCGGTCCGTCAAAGTATGATAAGAGCCCCCAAAGTTGTGCTCTTTGCTTTTCTCGCTTATCGTGCTCCCTTTTCTTCTCAGAAAAAGCTAGAACTTTGGACATCTACTGAAAAATCACGGTCGCCACTATTTGTGAAGTACTGTGTGTGTACCTCTAGAATAAACTATGTCGGACTTCACTAGGTGATTGCAAGTAGGTGCTCAGTGTGTGATGTCTAGTCCTAGCCAGTTGAGAGAAGATGCGAGAGTATCGTAAATCAGCGAGTAAATTGAGATAGAACTACTTGCGGACCCTAAGCGACCGTCCCTAAACTGATAGACTAAAATACCGCTAGACTTTATTGTACCCAATACAAAACGCTCATACCAGTTCTCGAATAAACATATGAAACTAATATAGAATACAAGAGAGAGCACAACAAGCGGATAAACAATGCACAGGGGAGGGCGTTACCCACTCCCAACTACCTAAACTTTACCCAATCGACTCCTACCCACTGATAATTCACCTAACCCCCGTCACCGTTGACACTCCAACTGCAACTCTACAACTGACTGACTTTTCCAAAATATTATAAAATATGCAAATTACACGATTATGCAAATGAGCTAGTCGCGCCAACGCGCATTTCTTTTGTCAGCCAGCAGGTAACATCCCACACTAAGTAGGCAATCAAATACATTTCAGTTCAATAGCATATAAACACACGCTTAACAACGCTATGCGGGACCCCCCTGAGATCTCGGGGGGGTCTACTTCTACACACAATTTTGATATAAGGGAATTAGCCAATCAGATGCGTTTTAGTTCAAATGCATATAAACACATGCTGAACAATAGTAAGTGGGGCCCCCCGAGATTTCGGCCTTAATGTGCCGAGCATCTCGCAGGCCATTTCCCTTAGGAAGGGCCAAGCTTCCCACTCTTGGTATAATAACTCTTGGTTATACTAAAGAAATTATCAAAATTTATATAAATAAAACAATTTTATGCACAGAAAACACGATAAAACAAAAATTCTACCTGGATGCAAAATTTCTTAACTGGACGCAACTTAAACTTGGCGGGACGCAAGGTTGACGCAAATCCGAAAACCAAAAAACCTGTAGTTTAAGGGCCAGTACAAAAAGCGGACGCGGAACGGAAGCGGACTGGGGGTATAATAAGAGGACTGGAAAAGCGGACTTACGGTATAAAATGGGGATTAAATGCGGAATTACGTTATAATAAACGGACTTAACTTATTAAACGGACTGTGTTAGAATTTAGCGGACCTATGTACTTATATTTTAGTGCGTAACCGAATTTTGATAACGAAAAAAACGGTTTTTTTCAACACTGAAAACTTTTATGCACTATTAATTTAACAAAACAAACTACTATTAGTAATTAATATAAACCAACATCAATATCAACACAAACTATTAATTTTCTTATTTTTTTTAAAATAAAAATTCTCCATATCATATCTCCGGCTATTTTTCAGGGCCAGCCATTTTTGAACCTGCTTTCTGCTGAATATAGTGAATGAAGGCCTTTCCCAGAAAAGCTTTAAATTGTGCTCAGGATTTCGGCCTTTTCCGGATTAGGTACAGTACATCCCCTCCCCTCCTGTGGTCACAGGTCGCAAAACTTGGCCGATTGAGTTGAAATATGGTTTGTATACTTTTTCAACAAGCCGATTTCAAAAATACAAACATTTTAAAATTTTTTAAAAATTCTAGGTTTTAAAATTTTAAAATTATTTTAACTTTAATTTGTTTCCACTAAGTCGATTACGCTGATCACTTTTCGTTCTTGGATCAAAAAGTGAACCCTAAGGTTATGTGGCCAACGTTCACTTATCCCAACTGCCCTTTTAAGGGCAACCATTTCAAATATCATTTGTTGCGGCCGCAAAACCTCATGGGTTCACTTTAGTAAATTGGACCAAGAAGTAAAAATGCTCAGCATAAGCGAATTATAGAAAACTGGAGATTTTTTAAAATTTTAAATTATTTGTATTTTTATAATTAGCATGTTGAAAAACGTTCCCAAACCAAATTTCAACTCAGTCAGTCACGTTTTGCAACCTATGACCACTGGTGGGAGGTAACTGGAAAAAATCCCAGACTTCTTCAGGACCGACTAATATTTTAGTAATTAAATCTGTTATGGAAAGTTTATCCCAACTGCCCCTTTAAGAGCAAACATTCGCAATTGTGTTTCTTTCTAATTTTTGTCTAACCCAACGAAAGTTTATCTTGTTAAAATTGCTTCCAGAAGCCATGGAACTTGCATACAGAGTTGGATTACCTGGTTTTAAGATTTTACTCAGAAATGGTTGCCCATGAATAAGAAATTGTGGTAAGAAATTAGTAATCGGAACAGACACAGAAAACTGTCAACAAAGAAAGACTGGATTGGTGATAACTGGAAAGCATGCTGGAATATGCCTCTAGTTAAGACCTTTATCCACCTTTTAGACCTCCGTTTTCGCATCACTGTTTAGTCCTTTTTTCCGTCATTTCCGTTTTGTGCACGCTGATTCCGTTTTCGCTTCGTAGACTGGAAAATGGACTGGAGTTGGACTCGAAAATGCTTTTCATGAATTGTAAATGTTTTAGTTCAACTCCATTGGTTGTTTTGATGGGAGTCCGCTTTTTATACTGTATGTCAGCTTTTCCCAGATTACCCAATCGATGCAGTCCCCTTTTTATACCATTCTCTGAGAGTCTGCAAAGGGTCCGCTTTTTATACCTTTTTGCTCAGTCCGTTTCCAGTCCTTTTCCGCTTTTTGTACTCGCCCCGTAAAAAAGCTGAATGTCATGAGTTTTCTAGAATGGAATATATACTTGATGCAGAACCAACAGTGGTTTTAAGGATATAAAATGGATGTTGATGGATATCATTCAACTCGGTTGTTTATTCGTTTGTATACGTATAGACAAATTCGATGGACCTGCTAGGATAATTTTATTTCGGACAAATACCAAAACTTACATTAGATCGTAGTTTCATAGAACGTTTTATTGAAATTTTTAGTTCTGCGTATCTGCAATGCAAAATTTCCAGAATTTCCATCATGGTTTCATGTCGGTACTTCGGCAGAAGTTTGATATACACTCTGATTTATATGTAAATTCTTGGGCAATTCTTTCCATAAGATTACATAAAATCTAGAGAATTCTTATTTCGTTTACAACGTTCACTGATTCTTACTGTGCCAACGTTAGGAAAGATTTTGAACCATTTCTAAACCAAGCACTTTCTAAACCTTAAGCAAATGCTATTGCACCATGCATGCAGCGTACATTCTCTTTATTATTTTTACAGTTTTTTAGCGTTGCTTGCGAATACAACCTTCAGACTAACCTAAATGAATCCTATTATCAAACCTTTCTTGAGCAATTTAATGATTCTAGTAAGTTAATACTTAACATTACACATGTTAGATATATAGTACATATTATTCTGTCGTTGTGGTGGTGAGGATTAGGTAGAGAATTATAGAGCTAATGCTAAATCCATTATTAATTGCATAAGTACAGGTTTGGCTCGGTTTGTGTTACTCTTCGGAAAGAAAAAGCAAAAAACTGAATACAATGTAGTACATCCGTGATCAATCTAAAGTCTGACCAAAAATTCTTGGAACCGAAATGTGAGCGGCTGTCCTGAGTTATCATTTGAAGGTAGCCTATATAATGTATATATTTTTCGAATCCTCAGGAACCCGAGATTCCGAAATTCCGGATTTCATTCACGGAAAATTTAAAATTTTTAGTTTCTCGCCCAATTTCTATCGCAATCAAAATTTGGTTCTCACGGTCGAATAGAGCTGGTCCCGCTACGCATTTTCGCTCTTAGTAGCTATTCACGAAAATGCACCCAATTTCCGGAATTCCGGGTTTTCAAAATTACCGGATTTAAAAATTCCTCCAATACCAACAAGCTCTTGATGAGCTGAACAAATCTTGTAATAGAACCATCTTGTAATAGAACCAACCAACCAACCAACCAAGAAATGAGCCCAGTTCTCGGAATTCACGAAAAACTTCCAAGCTAGAGTGAAATCCGGAATTCGTGAATTCCGGGTTTAGGTGCATTTTCAGACATTGGTTCCATTACAAGATTTGTTCAGCTCATTAAGAGCTCTCGAATGATACCCATATTATGGGTATTAGAGAAAATTTTTAAAATCCGGAAATCCGGTTTTCGCGAATTCCGGGACTTGATTGCATTTTCACGAGTTCGTTCTATTACAAAAGTTGTTCAGCCCGATAAGAGCTTTCTAATGATACCCATCTTGTGGGTATTGGAGGAAATTTCTAAAATCCGGTAATTTTGAAAACCCTGAATTCCGGAAATTGGGTGCATTTTCGTGAAAAGCTTCTGAGAGCAAAAATGCGTAGCGGGACCAGCTCTATTGCACCATCAGAACCAAATTTTAATTGCGATAAAAAATGGGCGAAAAACGAAAAATTTTCCGTGAATGAAATCCAGAATTTCGGATTTTTTCGGATTTTCAAAATCTCGGGTTCCTGAGGATTCGAAAAATATATACATTATATTGGCTACCTTCAAATGATAACTCAGAACAGCCGCTCACATTTCGGTTCCAAGAATTTTTGGTCAGACTTTAGTATTTCACATTGTTTATTAGGACGGTTGAATGAAACTGATGTTAAACCCTTCGGAGGGTTTACACGGGTTAAAAACAAGATCTTCCAAAAAAGAAAACGCAAGATCAGAAAAGTAGTGAGAAAAGGAGAGAGTTAATTAGAGCCTTGTACACTAAATTAGTCTAAAGTTTTGGTCGAATAACTGATTTTGTCAGATATCGGCCAAACTTTTTGACCTAAGATTACACCACAACCAATGGGTGGATCCGAAAGATATTTTGCGCACTGTGACTGTGGACAATTTGCTCCGGGAGGTTTTTATTTTTCGTTCTATCAGCCTTTAATGATTTTTCCAAGTTAGATAAAATGTGAAATTTGCAGAAAATTTCTCCTAAAAATTTTCAGTCAAAAATTCTGGCTACGTTTGCTAAGTTTTGCAACCATATAGGATATTGTGTTCAACCAAACCCAAGGAAAATGTGTTTTAATATGGAAGTCTATAAAACAGTTGACTGACAGCACATTTTCACAAAAATTAAATCACTATGCCACTGTAGAGATTACACTTCCAGGTTTGCTTGAATCTGGTTCCTGGGTCAGAAAAATCATCAAAGGAGTATACGTTTGGAGTTTGAGGGAATATTCCTACGTTGTGAGACTGGATGCAATCGGTCAACGATTGGTCAATGTTGAGACTAAGGAGAGAAAGCAATGGAAAATCCAGCCTGCAAGGTGCACTGGGTTCATATTTTCCCCAAGAATCATCATCACCGCAGCCCATTGTCTCAGGATAATTCAAGACAGTTCCATCGTGTGAGTCATCTGTTGTAAAGATAATGGGGAATGGCTAATTAAATACAGTCCTTTTCAAGGGTGTCCGTTCAAAACGTCTAAAGTCAAAACGCCTAACGTTCATAACGTCTACCGACGAAAGGTCTAACGACATTTTTACGACGTCTAATTTTTTTAAAATTGTGTCACACGTTCAAAACGTCTAAAATCATTTTTTTCAAGAAAGCAACTCAGGTTTTTTAATGTTATTTTGAAATAAATGTATTTTAAAAACACACTAAATTAAACTCTACGTCTAGTTTATTGATTGACTTTAAATTGTGTTTAGTTTTTCAATATTTCTGAAAAGCCATGGTATGCAAATGGCATGAAACATTTATAAAATTTACAATTTACAATTTGCATTACAATTTACAATTCTGGAAATTTTAGAACTTAAGCGTAAAATTAATAAACAATCATCAATCAGTGAAATCTGTTGCACGATCTTTACTGATTACAGTCAGTAATCAGTAATTAGTATTCAGTAAATAATCAGTGAATAATCAATGACTAGTCGAATACTGAAGCTAATGCAGAAAATAATATTTGAGACAATGCCAGAACTTCAAATTGAAGATTTGGCAAGACCCTGCCACCCACACTCTAAGTGGCCTATTCGAAAACTTTCCCAGACCGACACAAAATAAGTAAAAATAATTAGTAATGTGAAAGGTTGAAATCAGGATCTGAAAGATTTGTCCAGGGCGGGGATCGAACCGCCGAGCTTTGCTTTAGAGTAAACGTTCCACCACTAAGCCACATCCCCGGACGTTGCAAGTAGGTTATTACGCTGATTTCAACCTTTCTGGGTTGCTGATATTTAACACTAAAATTTCGGAAAGTTTAGACGTTTTGAACGTCTGACACAATTTTAGAAAAATTAGACGTTTTGTCTGTAGACGTTTCGTCGGTGACGTTTTGACTTTAGACGTTTTGATAGGGAACCTTTTCAAGAAAGGGTAGAGTTGAGTAGATTAGAGTAGAGATAAAATTAACTGTTTTTAACTGGTTTTAACTCCACTCAAGCTTGAGTTTCCCTCTATTAACTCTTTCGTGAAAAGGATCGAGTTAATTTTAACTCTACTCTACCCTTTCAAGAAAAGGCGCTTAGACTAAAGGCTTAAGCCAACAAAAATAACCTTTTACATGGACTCCTTTTGTGCAGCAGATTTATTTAATATCTGCTA
>JASAND010003353.1:0-21496 GCA_030248195.1 Trissonchulus latispiculum | reverse complement strand
GGAAATACCTGGAAAAACCTGGAATTTGGGTAAACACCTGGAAAAACCTGGAATTTGCTGATTGATTGAAAAATTTTGCCAAATTTCTTATATTTACCATTGAAATTGAAAAAAATTGCCCGAATTGTAATTTTGTTTAGCCCGGTTTGTCAGCTTTTGACTCATGGTTTGTATATAGTTTTCTACTTGGTGTTGTCTGTTATATAGCAATACGCCTATCCTTAAGCTTTTTATTTTAAATTTTATTTTCATAACACAGAAAACTGAAAACTACCCTAAAAAGCGAACATTACCAATAATTACGAATATCGACGATTACTTATGCTGAAAATTTATCCAGGAGGTCCTGCTTTAAAAAATTCTTCTACTTTTGTGGGGCTCCTCACCCATCCAAACGTCCCGTTGGTTGCACGATTTTTTGCGTAAAATCTACGCATTTACGCAATCAAGCTTAGAAATACGCAGCGTTGTTGGAATTTCAAGGGTGGTCTAAATTAATTTCTTGAGACAATTTGCTGTAGTTTGGATTGGACGCTGGCTTCTTCTTAGGTGCTGCCTCCCACAGACCATCGCTTGCTTCTTCGATTCTACAATCATTCATTTGTCAACACTTGCTTATATGTTTTCTGCCTAAGCACATGTATATACTATATGTCATATATATATGTTGTTTTTGTTTCTATTTTGACTGGATTTTAGACTCTACTTAACTAACCGTTCAAGCAAAAGAATTCAATATTATTAAGAGCAAACCTACTCCGAAATTAAAAATAGTCTTCAACTTTTGGGGGACTGCTCCCCCTAACCCTTGCGCAGGCGCATAGCCGGGGGGGGGGATGGTGGAAGTCCCCCAAAATTGTGGACCGTACCGCAGGGGCGTAAGCAGTATTTTGAAAACAAGGGGGTTTTGACAAAGTTTCCTGAAAAGAAAGGGGTTCTAACAAAACTTTACACAATATTTTGTAATGGAGTATTGATGAAATAGACCCAAAAGGAGGGGTTTCAACCTCCAAAACCCCTTCCCTGGATGCGCCCATCCGTCCCAGGAATTTTTCGTGCCATGTGAAAAACGCCCATTTTTCAAAAAATTTTCGCGCCTTCGGCGCGAAACAAGTGCATTGTACATATATATATACTATCATAATCATACCTGAGCGGGAGGTCAAATTTCACTGGCCCCTGTGGAAGCAAATTTGGGTACCCCTTGTGACAGCGATTTTTCTTAGGGGTACTTTTGAAAGCGATTTTTAAGCTATATATATTTGCTATTTTTCGGACGTTTGTTAGCGAAAAACGGAATTTTAAGTGACAAATTCCGGCGAAGTCGGAAATTTTTTATGAATTTTAGTCGTAAAACCTATTTTTTGGGCCATTTTCTTACCCAATTTTCTTACTTCTTGTGAGAGCAATTTGGCGACCCCTTGTGGGCGACTTCAACCGAATGGGAAATTCCCCCCTTCCCCCCCTTGTCCACCTGTGATCATAATACGTGTTTCGTAGCCCAAAATGAGTACTAAATGCCCTAGTTTTTGACTAGCTTTTACATCATTTGGGTGCATCAACACGTGATGGGGCCTTAAATATTTTTAATTTCAAGGAATGCTCTGTAAAAATTCCGCGAGGTCACAAAATAGAAAAAGTTCTCAGCTGCCGGGGGGGTTCGGCTCGGCCCCCCCAGACCCCCCGGACAATTTTTGCATCCCCCTCGAAAATTTTTCTGGCTGCGGTACTGCCCCTGAGTATATATCTATTTTTCGTATGATATTCATAGTTTAACATTATAATTCAACGAGCACAGTGCTTAAAATGAGGTTTACGACTATTTAATCTTATTTATTTAGAAACTGGTAAAATGCATTAACTGGACGTTTAGTAAAGTAAAAATATTAAAAACAATTTTACATTCGTTAGTCATTGTATATATAGTTTTCAGACTTTTGAAGAGGTTTTTTACACTTTTTAATACTAGATTTTGTATTTTTAACACTTAAGGGGGGGCGACTAAATTGGGAGTGCCCTGAATTTGTCCGATTGGCCTTCTTTTTGGCGAAGTTAAAGAGCATGGGTGTGGTCAAAAAAATGCTTGGTCGTTGGTTCTCCGCTGCCTTCTAGCCATGTGCAACCGTCGCGTTTATGTGCCCGACCCCCCCCTTTTTCACAACTACCAACATAATTGATTAAAAATCTCTGCTGGTTGCAAAACCTAAGCTTCAAGCTTGTCATTGGCCAATATGATTTGGCACATGTGTCCCTATCCGCGGAAAAATTCTAGATTTCTGTATCTTATCTGCATCTAAGGGAATAACAGTTCAAAGTTGAAGTTTCGGCAAAATTCTGAAAATTTTTGGCTAACGAAAGGGATATTTTATTACTGGTACTAGCTATAAGGCTGTAATTTGGCATAAAAGGAGACCCTATGGGAGTACTCATTTGTGCCAAATGGCAAGAAATTCTGCCGCGTGAAAAATTTTTTATGTCAACTTTAATCTTCAAAAATTGCCAAAATCGCCATTTTCAGTCTGTCGGATCCTGTGTAAAGTCTTTCTGCAGCCATAGAAGTAGCAAACCTTCACTGATGGAGCTGAAATCGTTAAACTGTTAAACTGTTATTGAACGATTGCCGCCAACATTTTTGCCTGTACAATTTCCGCGAATATGGGTTGTTCAGCGAAGCTGGTCCATATTAGTGCGCTTTTAACCTAGTCCTCCTGGCATTTACAACCTGTCCCTCCCATATTATTAACGTTTTAAAACCTAGTCCTCTGTCTGCTTAAAACCCAGTGTCACCCATATTGCATTTTTCATGCTCCAGCGGAGCATTTTTATTCTTGTTATATATTGCCCAAAAAAGGCGATTTTGGCAATTTGTGAAGATTAAAGTTGACATAAAAATTTTTTCACGCGGCAGAAATTCTTGCCATTTGGCACAAATGAGTACTGCCATGGGATCTCCTTTTATGCCAAATTACAGCCTTATAGCTCGCACCAATGTTAAAATATTCCTTTCGTTAGCCAAAAATTTTCAAATTTTTGCCGAAACTTCAACTTTGAACAGTAATTCCCTTAGATGCAGATAAGATACAGACATCTAGTATTTTTCCGCAGATAGGGGCACATGTGCCAAATCATATTGGCCAATAGCAAGCTTGAAGCTAGGGTCTTGCATCCAGCAGATTTTCAATTAATTATGTTGGTTGTTGTGAAAAAGGGGTGGTCGGGCACATAAACGCGACGGCTGCACATGGCTGGAAGGCAGCTAAGAACCAAGACCAAGTATTTTTTGACCACACCCATCTTCTTTAACTTCGCCAAAAAGTAGGCCAATCGGACAAAGTCGGGGCAAAAGTTTAGTCGCCCCCCCCCTTAACAGTGCTTTTTTAGGATTTAACGAATTACAACTTTTGTAATGATTTAACCTATTTTTAGCCTTCATATTTCCAAAAGTTTGATTGAAAATGCCATTAGTTACCGCATGATGGGCACCGAAAAACGCGAAATATTTATGAGCATTTTTGCGAAACTGTAAAAAATTTCCCTACAGTTTTCGAAATTATATTTGAAAAATGGAAAAATTCTAAAAATTATTTGAAGCGGTCTAGATTTTTATTTGTAGCTTTAAAATATATGTATACTGTTTAACGCTTTAATTCGTTAAAATTTGACCTTTTTAGCGCTCCGGAAACGTTTACAGCCATTGGGGCTATCGAAAACAATTAAACGGGGAAAACACTGAAAAAGCCGAAAAACCTAGTTTTTTGCATTTTTTTCCGGAAAAACCCAGCCCAGCTTTACCATTACTTTAATTATGTCGAGATAGGGTGTGGTTGTCGGGCTTGGGTCCAGTGCATCGCAGGTTTTAAGGTCCACAAATGCTCCAAATTTACACTAATTTGATCAAAATTTAATATTATAAAACCTGGAAAATTGCCGCTGAAAACCCTGAAAAACCTGGAAAAACCTGGAAATTGAAACTGAAAAGTCCGCATGAACCCTGCTATCTGCGAATTTAGAGTAACAACTCATTAGCGAATAAGCTATAAAGCTCATAAAATCACAGAAAACAGTGATATATGCATGCAGGAACATTGATCAGCGTAATAGTAATGCTAATAGAACTTCCCACTTTGACCGGAAAAAAAGGGAAAAAAGGAAAAAACGGAGAAAAACCGGAAAAAAGGTTTTTTCCGGCAATCTTTTTTCCGGAAAAAACCAGGGGACCGTTTCGTGTGACACTGTATGCTTTTCACTACTTCTGAAAGCAACTGCTGCTCTAGACTTTGTTCTCACATACCGACTCAATACTCAGATTTTGTTCTCACAGACTGACTTAGCACTATGTAGAGTTAGTATGAATCATCAGTCTGCCCAATGTAACTGTATAAAACCAAACCTCTAGTCCAGTCTCCGTTATGGTAGATTCCTTTCTCTCTTCTTGCCGCCCCGCCCCTGTCAAGTAATGAGCTTAAAAACTGATATCCTCAAAGTCCACGTGCTTTATTTCCATAAAAATACATTTTTACCCACTGCTAAACAAGAAACAATGCAGGTATAATATATATATATATATATACGTTTATACACAATCTAAAACAAGATTTCATATCAGTCAAAAATCAGAACAAAATTGTCCTTTTGTGTCCGTATTCTTCTGAGGTTCCACTTGGCAAACGCAACCAGATTTCCGTGTCCCCTCCTGGCTTTTAACATGGACTTCAGTTCACACCGGGAGCTCTAAAAAGTAACGATAGGCACAGTGAAACGAGGTCACTAATTTTTAGACATTTTACGCTAAAGCAGTTATACAAGTGCAAGCTATTAAAACTGCTAGACTATGTCGGCGAAGCCGCGCTCTTTCCCTCGACTCTTGGCCTGCCCCCTTCTTGTGAGGCGAAGAACTCTGGCTAAAAATCTGTACAAACTTTGACGCGTTCTTTTTGCGAGTTTCTTGTCCCAGTTAAATCAGCTTCGATCTTTTCCACCTCTGAATAAGATGGAACATATTTACATATATTGTCACAAAAGAGGTTCCGTTGTAAAGAGTGCTCACTTGTTGTTGGCCGCACTGCGTAAGCTCTGGTAACGTAAGTGACAAGAGGAAACAGCAGAAAAAGGGTGGGTAGATAGAGACGCCCCTCAGTAGGTAGGTCGCTCTTTCATGGGAACCCTTATGCTTTCAGGCACCGCACAGAACTTAGATCGCGCGAGGGAGAGAAAGTTCATGCATTTTTTTTGACCGGTTACTATCACCTTAACCTAAAATCGTCGCAGGAGTTAGCTAAGTTTAATTACAAAACTAAATGATGAGTAGAATATACGTCTTTGTGGCGAGCAATTTCAGCGTAGGCCTAATTTCCTGTCACATATGTAGTTGAAATTGGCCCAAGCATAAAAGGCTTGGGAAAAGCGAAAGAGAGAGCAAATAGGCCTCTTTGCATAGAACTAGTTGTGTGCGTGCAGGAGACTTCTTTATGTATATATACGTGAAGTATGTAAAACAATGCAACTGTCTTAGCTACAAAAAGTCAGTTCTCTAGAAAACCTAATTTGCATAAACAGCCTATTACAATTTACTTCTGGCTATGTCTCGCCATTTCGCCACTAGTGTGTGTGTGCGTCTATATGCCACGCTCTTCGTGTAAATATAGGCGTCAAATTTTTATGGCGAGGCTCGCCATTTTTCGCCATTTTCTTCACACTATTAATTCTAGTATGCATCACTAATTAAATAATTCGGAAAAAGATACAACTTCTTGATGTCACTGTGTACGTAGACAAATCAGCCATAAATTATTACAGCGAACAGCAGTTACAAACAAAACAGATAGACCGCATACTGGCCTCTACTACCCCCTACCTCAACTGCCCCTTGTATTAGGACACAGCGACGCAAATAGGCAAAATCTAGAGGAAGATGACAATGTTGATTCCAGGGTGTCTCCGGATAAGGCAAGGTACCAAATACCAGGCGATTCGCAGAATTGATTACATTTTTAACTGATTGGCGGAAGGAGGCGGTCACGGTGGCGGACCTCTGGTGGCACAACTGGTACAAGCTGATCATTTGGAGGGCGTGGTATTTTCGGTTTCGATGGATGAGCTCTGAACAAAACATACAAAACGCATCAGACAAAGTATGAAAAACACAATGCCACTATTTTGCCCATGTGGACAGATTGAATAACAAAAAAGGAGGCCATTTAAATAGTGAGCTGCAGCTTACTAGACTGCAAACAATGCTGCTGGCACAAATGCAATGACGAAGAAACACATAAGGAGCAGCGAGACCGAGACTAGCAATTTTTAGCTTAAAATTAGTTTCAACCAATTTTTGAGGTTAGATCTAGTATTAGGGGCTTTAACACATAAACATATGGTTTCCGCACCTCGTCTGTTAATTTTCATAACATTGATTTAAAATTTTCGCCAAAATTAGATGTTTTCAAAAAATTTCCGGAAAACATTTCAAAACAGTCGCGGGGTTAAAATTTGAGTTTTGCTGAATTAGGTTTAATCCACCAGAGCTTTCAATACAGTCCCTTCGCACTGACAAACTAATAGTCATTCGACTGATACTAATACCCTTTTGCCACGTAGTACGTACTAGATTTGATGGGAAATAGTTTAACCCTTTATGAGTGCCCGCTGAACTAGCATGTAGAGGCTTAAGATACTATATGTCCCACATCACAGTTGGTGCAAAACTACCAAAAATGCAGTCGATTTTTGGATTGAACAGCTAATTAATTATATTTTAATTAATTTATATTGTACTCTGGGTAGGACATGTGTTTTTTACGTTGTCAAAATTTGTCCTTCCTAAAGTAGAAAATATGCCTTCAGGCACTCTCACGGATAACAGCTTACACTGGCTGATTTGGCATAGCTGGTTATAACCAGCTTTGGTCGAAATTTTCTGCAAACACCCTTACAATGTAGTATGAAGTAAATATTATAAAATCCAATTAGATTTTACTAGTCTTCACACAGATCTGGGGTATTGGATCTTATCTCGATTCCCTCCCCCACTCAAAATCCTTAAAACTTGACCAAATGAGTTAAAATTTGGTGTGGGTACAGGGGCGCACTTAGGGGGGGGGGGGGGGGGCCGGGGGCCGCCCCCCCCGAAACGAGTCGTATAGGAAAAATTTTAGTGTCCGCGCGTAAATTTTCGCGCCGGCGCGAAATTGAGTTCATTTTTGCTTAATTTACCCTTATTTTAGCGTTTTAAACCTTTCAACAGCAACTTTTTTAACATAAAAATACAAATTTTTCTCGCCTGCGGCGCTTTTCTGGCTCAATTTCGTTCAGTTTGTCGCACCTGCGGCGCTTCATGACTTCATTTCTTTAAATTTGTTGCGTTTCAAACGCATTTAATTTCGTATAATAAAGGTTGCCATTATGGATTGTTCATACTTTCAAAATATTCTCAACTTTTATTTATATAAATCTATTTAAAGTTTTCCATTGCGGATTTTTTCATACTTTTAAAATTTTCTCAACTTCTGGGACTCCGCCCCCCAGACCCCCCGTGTGGATGTACGGCAATTTCGAAATCTTGTCCATCTGGCGAAAGCAAACAATTTTTGATGCTCGATTCCCTCTTCAAAATCCTGGGTAAGCTCCTGTTCGGCGCGAAATTTATTCTATTTTTGTTTAATTTATATTCGCTTATTTTTGAATTTTAAACCTTTGTTTTCAAAAAAAATTTTGCCCCCAGACCCCCCAAATTTTTTTGAGGTCCGCCCCCCCTGAAAAAATTTCCTATGTGCGCCACTGTGTGGGTATGTTTTCGACCACGCTGAGTTCAAATATCACAAAATTTTTCGATTTCGCGAAATTCGATATTTTTTTCGATTTCTAAGGGGGGACCCAAGGGAAACCGAAAAATTTTTTGTCTTCGATTTTGCTGAAAAGATGTATGTAGGGGTTTTCGGGGTCGCAGAACACGAATCTGAAGTCCGTTTTTCGATTCAGCTTTTCGTTTGCTCAGTATAAGCTTACATCTTAAGCTTAAATCTTTAGCTTATACTGAGCTAACGAAAAGCTGATTCGATAAACGGACTTCAGATTCGTGTTCTGCGACCCCGAAAACCCCTACATACATCTTTTCAGCAAAATCGAAGACAAAAAATTTTTCGGTTTCCCTTGGTCCCCCCTTAGAAATCGAAAAAATCGAATTTCGCGAAATCGAAAAATTTTGCGATATTTGAACTCAGCGTGGTCGAAAACATACCCACACCTAATTTTAGCGCATTTGGTCAGGTTTTAAGGATTTTGAGTGGTGGGGGGTAATCGAGATAAGACCCCAGATCTGTATAGAATTCAGCATTGATAAATGCTCACCCGCTTTCATTATATATTCGTATGTAGACTTAGTAAAGTCACAGTAGTGACATGTCTATAGCTAGCCACCCAACTGTTTGAACTGATCGAGAATTTCGTGTCAACGTTTACGTTGATGTTGGTGCTGGTGGCAGCCTGAGCAAATGTCTTTTAGGCCGTGGAAAGGTCAGTCGCAGACGGTCACAATACTTTGTTAAATAAATAACATTCAGGAGTTTTTGCAGAGCGCTAGCAGATGAGTTTGGTTAGTATCCTGGGGTAAATGACAGGACTCTTTCTGCCCATCATTGTTGCTTTAATTCTGATACTCCAAAGTAACTGCAATGTTTTCAGAACAAAATCATCACCCAACAACGAATTTTCAACTGATTACTTCAAGTTTTTTTATCCGACTTGGAGACACATTATTACGCAAACCTTAGCTGGCTGCTGGCAACTATTCTGCTTGATTTACTGAAGTTATCATAACTTAAAATATTGTTAAAAAACGTGCATAATTTCCTATGACAAACATGTTGAAACGTGTCAACGTGCCTCCCAGGAGAAAAATTTTGCTAAACCCCCTTCCTTTGTTGCAATAAATTCTCATGTTAAAAACTTTAGAAAGGACCAGAGCATGACAGCTAAAAGCTAATTTGCGTTATTACTGTACGAGTAGTAGAATAGGAAGGAAGTAGTGCTGTGACTTTGCATACTGTTTGTCCTACGTGGAGGACAACCACTTCTGAATTTTGTCCCCCGATAAGAACAATTTTTAAACCTTTTGTACTCCCTATAGGCTGCTTCGCTTGCAAAAATAACGCCATTTTTGTACTCTACGAAGTCCAAAACATAACTGCTGCAGGTTTGAGAAAGAAATGATAAATTTCTACAAAGTTCAAACAAAAAATGTCGTTTTTGGGCTGACTTCGACACTTTGATTCGACGTAGAAGTCGCTGATGTTAATCAAAATCATCCGTTCTCAGCTAAAATTTAAATAATCAACAATTTATTTTCATACAAAAACGAGATCTGTCGCATGTTTTTATAGCTCGGTACATCAATTATTTTGCCCTCCCTGTGGGACGGAAAGTAATAAAGGGTTAAGTTTGAAAGAATTCCACGCAGTGTAGCGTCCTATGGAGCCTTCGCAAATTGGAGTCGTCGGTCCAAAAATTGACACGACCCGCAAAATGACTTCGCTGCTCACTGAACGCTATGTATATACGCCCAAATTTTCCGGATAGACCTCTCACATTGTGCTTTGCTACCGAGTAAAATAATCTCTAAACAACCGTTATGTTTTTCTGTAGGATAAGATTAATGAGCGAAAAATTGGACGTGATAGGGCCATACGGCTAGAGGTTGAATAAAGTTTTATGAACTGTAGTAAGCCCAAATACTGCACGTATCTGGGTCAAGTTATGTGATTTCGTTAATCCCTGCGTTCGCAGCGCAAGATTACGTTATCGATATTGCTTGATTTGGTTGCATTGCAAAGATGTGAGTCAATTATTCTAAAGTACTCAGGCAGAATCGTCTGAAACTTTGCACATTACAAGCCAGTGAGTGTACCAGATGTGAAGAAAGGCAGGTCACTAAGCTTAGCTCTAGTGTTTAGAAATGCTAGACTTCTTTCTCGTGACGATCGTTGAAATCAAAAACGATCAATACGTAAACGAAAAGCTTTTCCTTTGATATTTTGGCTAACGTCGGGCGAAAAAACAGCGCTCACAGACGATGTCGTGCCAACCCATTCGTAGCCCCCCTTAAATGAATCAAACACCAACCTGATGCACAGGTTTAGCCAAATCAAGCTGCTCTGGTGGAAGGACTTCACCGGAAGGCCCAGACAAAGAGGTCGCCAGCGGCCACACCATGCTCAGAATCATCGCAGCCACCTGAAACAAATAAACAAAAAAACTAACAAATATATACAGGCAGATAAGCAGACTGGCAGACTTTTTCGGGATATCTGCAGGGATATAGGAGGTCCGGCCTGGATAAGGGTAAAGAGACTTTTAGTAAAAAAGAACCAAAATTAGCAATTCTTTACAAACGGAGAGACGCAAAAAGGTGTCAAAAATTCCTGAATTAAGGCAAAGAACTTTTTCAAAGTTTTTGGAAATTGGCTTAGTTAGCTTAAACTAACTAACAACATTTACAAAAAGAACCAAAAATGCTCCTTCGACGTAAATAAAAATACAGTTGAGTACTCTCAGACAGGGTTGTACAAACACGATAACCTGGCTTATTCCTTGGTAATTGGCTGTTGCGCGGCCTTCCTAAGAAAAAAGGAATAAAAAAGGAATTTTGAAATAGAAAAAAACGAAAAAAGGAATTTTCCCGATGAAAAATGGCAAAAAATAACAAACTTTAAAGGACATTTTCTTTAGATTTTTATAGGTTGGAAAATTTTCAGGTTTTGATGTTGGAATTTGGAAAAATTCAGTCCTGGAAACTGTTCGAAAATTCCAAAATTTTTTGAGAAATAAAATGGTCCAGATTTAAGAAACGGAATGCCTGACACATTTCAAGAGCAACATTGAAGCTATGTTCTTATACTAAAAGCAGTTTCTAGATATGCACCGCCACCACGACCGGGAAATGGAAATAAGGGTTCTAAATTAAAAATTTTCAAAAAATTTTCTTAAAAATTCAAATTTTGCAATAATTCCTAGTATACAGACGTTACTATTGCTATTTCCATTCAAATCGGTGCGAAAACAGACGATTTGTAAACACTTTGACCTTTTTTGACTTTCGAAAATTCTAAATTTTTGGCAAAAATTGCCAAAATTTCCCAACTTCTTCCAATTTTTGGCCCCGGTCATGACCGATGCCTGACCAGAGGCGGGGCCAGGCCCCAGTGCATCCCTAGTTTCTAGGGCAATGGTTTTTCTCCAAAATCCAACCATAGGTGGGAAGGGAGTAGATCTGCAAAAGCTCCGCCGTTACTACAAGAAAGTAAAATGCTCCTCCGGAGCATGGAAAAGTAATATGGGTGGATGGGGTGAGGTTGCGAAATCAAGAGAGGACTAGCTTTGAAAACGCTTAATATGGGCTAGGTTCTAAAAGAAAGGAGGACTAGGTTGTGGGCGAACTAATATGGGCACAGCGTCGCCGAACAACCCATATTCGCGGGCTGTAAATATTATACATTCATCTATATAGATTTCTAGACTTTAAATTATAGCTCCAGATTCTAAATTAGATGATATCTATATCCGAATATTCGCACTTCCATGTACATGTATTATAGTCAGACTTTTCCTTCGAGAAAGTCTGAGCTTACTAGTGTTCATTTTATGCATTTATACAGACAGCATATTTAAAGAATAATTTCATAGCTATTGTAACTGACTGCAACCCTGCCGGATTGAACCAATGGTTTTACCGCCACATCCCTATCTTTCCGTCCGATACTTGTCATAGTCCAACTAAATTTAAGGTATATATATGGCTAGCCTAAAACTGACCAGGCAACCTACTACGTTCTCGCAGATTACCTATTCAACATTTTTACTCTAATGTTGACCGTTCTATATGTGACAACCGCTGAAGCGAAGCGTGCAAGCCCGCGAATATGGGCTGTTCGGCGACGCTGAGCCCATATTAGTTCGCCCACAACCTAGTCCTCGTTTCTAGAACCTAGCCCATATTAAGCGTTTTCAAAGCTAGTCCTCTCTTGATTTCGCAACCTCACCCCAACCACCCATATTACTTTTCCATGCTCCGGAGGAGCATTTTACTTTCTTGTCCTCTTAGCGCTTTAAAGATTCTCTGACAATATTCCAATATTCTTAAACATTGGCCTTAAGAAAAGATTAGCTCGTATGTCGAGGCCGAGGGAGAATTGGCAAGGGAAGGGCTCCATGAACGAACTTCCCCATCAAAAAAGTGGATCCCCCTTTTGGTACCAAATTTTGCAGTGAAAAAATCAGAAAGCGAAATTTTCAAAATTTCTCTTGTTTAACTTTAACTAGATTAATTGGTTGGCATAGCTTAATTTTCCGGCTTAATGATGGATGCGTTTCCAGTGAGATTATATAATGAGTTAAGAAGGAGCCGAGCGTCAAGCAGCGTATTTACAGTATACAGAACTATGGGGCCACTTTTTATGGGTGGCATACTGACAAAAGTTGACCGCCTCGCCAAGGGCTTTCATTCGATACCAAACATGACCACATTTGAAGACTTATTTTTGACCCACACCGGACCCACTGGGGGTGGGGCACCCACCCACAGATCGGTGGGGCCACATTTTGTGGGTGGCATAATGACAAAAGTTGATCGCCTCGCCAAGGGCTTTCATTTGATACCAAACATGACCACCTTTGAAGTCTTTCATTTTTGACCCACACCGGACCCACTGGGGGTGGGGCATCCACCCACAGGTCGGTGGGGCCACTTTTTGTGGGTGGTGTAATGACAAAAGTTGATCGCCTCGCCAAGGGCTTTCATTTGATACCAAACATGACCACCTTTGAAGACTTTCATTTTTGACCCACACCGGACCCACTGGGGGTGGGGTACCCACTCACTGGTCGTTGGGGCCACTTTTTGTGGGTGGCATAATGACAAAAGCCTCGCCTCGCCAAAGGCTTTCATTTGATACCAAACATGACCACCTTTGAAGACTTTCGTTTTTGACCTCCACCTGACCCCCGACCCGCAGGCCCTGGGGTCACATCCACCGACCTCTGCAGTATGCTCATCGAATTCAGCGACCTCGATTTACTACATATGGGTACCACCCCAAGGCCGCAAAACGCCATTTTTAGTGACTTTTAGGCCATTTCCAGTAAAAGTGGGACTTAGAAACTTTTCGCCAAAACAGGTGAAATACTGCAAAGTTTGGGCCTATCTCCTCAAAGCTACAGAGCGAAATTAAAAAATCCCCCTCGTTACTTTGTGTGAATTGGCCGAAATATTCAAATAAAATAAACCAAACCGATCTAGCTGCTAGCCTGTGAAAAAAAGTCCACCACAACCGAAGGGCCATGATAGCGAAAGTCCGAATTTTTGCCCTTGGCAAAGAGCCAAAATTGGCCAGGTGCCAAAATGACCAAAAAGGTAGCATGGGGGAATACTGCCTACCAACATATAACAGTAGTATTGAACCAAAATGCCCACAACGTTCCAACACTTCGCTAGAAAATGCACTTCCGAAAAGCGTTATTCACCTAGAAAAAAACCAAACGCAAACTAACACTTGCCAAGTGCAAAAATTTGAAGTTTCGAATTCGAACCAAAAGTATGGTGATACTTGTAGTACTACTCGAGTTGTTTACGATGGTAACCTTTTTACCACTGCCGGACCTCTAATTAGCTGGCACCAGGCCAACAAGGTCTCCAGGGGGCCGCGCAGACGCCTTTACACCCATATTATAATAGGGGCGCTAGGGGCGCTATCGTGCCCCTACATAATACATAGCTTAAATCTACACTTTTCCATGCAAATAGACCAAAGTACAAAACGTAAAACCAACTCATGTTATTATTAAATATATACGTATATACGTCCAAAATATAAAACCAACTTTGAAATTAAAACCCATACGATCACATCCCGGCGAAGCCAGAAATTTTTGAAAAATATGGGCAAAATGCAATTTTTTGGTTAACAATCTTGTACCATATTTTCTAGAAGATTTTGAAGTTAGCCAGGAAAAAAGGAAATAAAAGGAAAAAGGAACTGCAACAGGCCTGTAATTTACATGGGGGAGGGCTTCATGGGGGACCCTCCCATCGAGGGGGTGCTCACCCAAAATGGGGGCGTATTTCTAGAATTTTTATGGGTTTATAAACTGGTAAGAATCGCTAAAAAATGACTAATTCCTAGTGTTGTTTAAGCTAAAACAGCGAAAATTTAGTTAAAAATCTCGATTTTGTTCAATTTCAAAGGCTTCTGATGTTGATGCAGTTTTTACAAAAACTGAATAAGGCCAAATTTTCAAAAACTCATTCAATTCATTCTAAGATTTTTATTCAATTTTTGCCTATTTGGCCAACTATTACATCCGCCTATTTTTGCAAAGAAATAACCTTTTACAGTGTATATATTCTAGCAAAATAGCGCTAACGTATTCCAGCTCAGTTTTAGAAACATTTTCTCTCCCCCCAAATAATTCTTTGCCCTTCAGACCTTTAGGGCCCCCTAAGAAAAAATTCCCAAAATAAGTATATACAACAAATTGGATATATTATCACGGATGTGCGAATATACGTAAAAGATATATATTAAAAATTTAAGAAGGTAGAAAAGGTTTACCCCAAGTAGATATCTCCGTCCTGGCACAGGACATGGGGTGCCGGTGCCCATCCCCGGATTCTCAGCCGTAGAGCCAGGAGTGTCACCTCAAAATGATGACTGCATCCGTGGAAGGTGGCCGGGGCCGGCCCTTCAACACTGACTTCTGTTACCTTCCCACCCTAGTGGTACCCATTGACAGACCAGTTAAGCACGGATAACTGGGTTGGCTAGAGTCGAGAAAGCTTTGTGCCCTCCGGGGATCGAACCACCGACCGTAAGCTCAGAAGGTCTGACCAGCGCCTTAGATTACTCGAACCTATCCCGAACCAAAAAATAAAATATGTATATATATATATATTAATTATAACATAATTATAACATAACATCATATAAAATATATATACCATCTTTTTCGGTAGACGCTTCTTTGAAACCTGATTAATGTGCCCATTTGTCTGCTGTAGTTGATCTCCTCTTCCCTGTTCCTGTCGTGTCTATTCCTACTTTGTGCCGTGCCGGCCGAGTGGTTAAGGCGTTCTACTTTGGATCCGATAGTCCGAGGTTCGAATCCCCGCTGCCACAAGGCTTTCACAAATCCCCTTGAGCAAGGGACTAAGCACATATCGGTTCGCCGTGGGCTCTAGCCAACCCAGCTATCCATCCTTAGTTGGTCGGTAAATGGGTACCACTTATGTGGGAAGGTAACAGGAGACCGTGTAGGGCGTCTGCCTTGAGGAGCTGGCCCCTCCTCCACGGTTGTAGTCATCATTCGAGGTGGCACTCCTGGCTCAAGGGCTGTGTATCTGGGGATGAGCACCGGCACCCTAGACCCTGACAAGGGTAGGAGAATTCTCCGGGGGTTACCTTTACCTTTTTTACCTATATACTTTGCTGAGATTTTAGATCGCCAGCATTTTTTCCAACTCGGACGGATGGAGTATATTCGGGTTAATCGTCCTCGATTTTCAGACAAGCAAGCCCGAAGCCGATGCTGCTAGTAGCAGGACTATATTAGGAATATATATATAACTGCAATAATTGTTAAACAATGTTAACAAAAAGTCGCCTCGAAAATTTACAAAGAAATGACCCCGAAAATTTATATATAAAATAATTACCCGAAAATTCGCAAAACATCTAGGCCTTGGCCTAGACGGCTAAAAACAAGCCGCAGCTGGAAACTTTTTTGCATGGTAATAGCCACAAGCAGGAGTGTAGACAGGGAAGGGCCAAAGGCGGAGAATTCCCCTCCGCGAAACCAATTTGTCCCCCTGAATATTTGCCTTGTCGGGGAAAATTGTGAAAAATTTTCGCGCCGTAGGCAAGAATTTTATGAATTATATAACTCAGGAAAACCTATTTGCAAATCAAAATACACTGATAAATCGTCTAAAATTTTTAACAAAATTTGTTGTTTTTTTCTACAAGTGTGAGTAGGTTTATTTTTTTCTTGTTATATTCTTTTTTTTTTTTTTTTTTTTTTTTTTTAAACAGCACACACACACCACTTCCTGTATGGTTCCTTTCTCTCTCTCTGTCTGGCTCTCTCTTTCTGTCTCTCTCTCTCTCTCTCACCCCCCGGGGGGGGGGGGGGGGGGGGTTGTGTGCTTAGCACCCCAGATCAACGCCTATTTTAGTTAAATATCGAACATTTTGCACTTATGATCTAAAATGTTTGCTAGAAATTATAGTTCAAAAAACGTTTCAGTAAGCGAATTCCCGGAAGCCCCGAGCAGCTGCCACATTTAGGTATATATACAACATGTATATATATCTGAGAATTTCAGAATGTTCAGTTGGCACGTATATATATATAAGTGATGCAAAAAAGCCTGAAACGAGCGAGTAAAGATTTTGAAAATCAGGGTAGATGTTAAAATTTTTTGGATGCGTCCCTCCCCGAAATTTTTTTCTGGCTACGCCACTGGCCACAAGTCCCAAACTTAACATATATATAGAGATTCTGGCTGACGGACCCAACGTCCTCCGACTAGGTGCCTAAAGCCGCTGACCCACCCAAAATCCTAACCTCAGATAACTCGGACCCTCAACCAAAATTGAAATTTATGCTGGTACTCAATATGGACTTTGTGCAGCTATCCCATACTATGCATGTGACATGTCCTAACTCTAAGCGATCCAACCATGTATATACAAGAATAAAAATGCTCCGATGGAGCATGAAAAATGAAATATGGGTGGCACTGGGTTTTAAGCGGACAGAGGACTAGGTTTAAAAACGTTAATATGGGGGGCAGGTTGTAAATGCCAGGAGGACTAGGTTAATAGCGCACTAATATGGACCAGCTTCGCTGAACAACCCATATTCGCGGAAACTGCCCGGACTGATGCTGGTGGCAGTTCTTCAGTAACAGTTTACCAATTTGTGAGCATAGTTCTGCGTCTGCAACTATATATGTAGTTGTGTTCGTAATACTTAATAATTACATATAATAAATACCTATATATAACTTACAACTTAATTTAATTAATTTAATTAATGCGTAACATAATGCAACTCTTAACACAGTAAAAATTGGTGTCACAAATTTTGCTCTGGCAGTTCACTATAAAACGCTTGAAGTATATACAGCTTAATATTTCAAAATCAGCAAGCCCCCCTGCAAAGATGACGAATTTAGAACTTAAGACAATAATGGTCAATTGCGGAGTGGAGCATGCGTACGCGCGAATATGGGTTGTTCAGCGAAGCTGGTCCATATTAGTGCGCTATTAACCTAGTCCTCCAGGCATTTACAACCTGCCCTCCCATATTGACGTTTTTAAACCTAGTCCTCTGTCCGCTTAAAACCCATATTTCATTTTTCATGCTCCATCGGAGGATTTTTATTCTTGTCCTATTTCATTTTTAAGGTTCTCAGTAAAACTTAAGCAAAAATGTTAAAGCTTTTTATGAAAGAAACTTTACAAAATTCCCTCAATAATTACGTAATATATAGTCAACCAAGTCATAGAACAAAGAAGCTTGAAAAGTACCAATTTCTCCATATTTCTTGATTTTGGCAGAAAAACCCTCATCCACTACAAATAAGAATATTTTACAAGAACGAAAAGTGCTCCTTCGTCGCATGTGAAATACATATGAGTCTTCGTAGGCAGATTGTACATAAGCAAAAACTAGCCTGTAAAATACATATGAGTTCCGTAGGGAGGTTGTAAATTAAGGAAAACAAGTTGCAACCGCTTAACATATGAGCCTGTCCTACAACGAGGCTCATATTGGCGTATGTCATAATACGAATAATTGCAGATATATATACGTATATTTTTCTTTTATATAAATACGTATATACATACTGCTTTTCATATGCATAAAGCTTTTCATTACAAATTGTCCTTCACATAGCTTGTTGATCAGTCATTGTAGTGTGCATATATACGCTCAATACGGTACGCCATGAGGCGCTCTGACTCAGAGCCAAGTGGCAACGCATTTTGCGTGTGAACAATGTGAAAGTGTTTCGAGAATACATTAGGTGTACCGTGTACCACAGCGTATCGCGAAATATTACGTGTGCCATAGTATTTCAGGAAACATCAGGTTGCATGTACAGTTCAGCTTGAGCAGTCGTAGTTCACTTCAGTCCATTTCTTCTGGGCCACAACATCTATTCATTGTTTCCGTAATGTGGATGAAGCTGAGGTTCTTTAATGAGGCTTTAATGTGGAATGCACTGTGACGCCAATATGAGCCTCGTTGTAGGACAGGCTCATATGTTAAGCGGTTGCAACTTGTTTTCCTTAATTTACAACCTCCCTACGGAACTCATATGTATTTTACAGGCTAGTTTTTGCTTATGTACAATCTGCCTACGAAGACTCATATGTATTTCACATGCGACGAAGGAGCACTTTTTGTTCTTGTTTTCTATTATTTTATATATGTATATATGCTAATGCTCCTGAAGGTATGTATAGATATCTTTCAACAGTAGCAAGCAAGCCAACCACAGCTCGTACCGCTTACACTCTACAGCCACTTTGGGTACGCAGCTCTATGACAAAAGTTGCTCAGCTCGCTTAGGGCTTTCATTTGGTACCAAATTTGACCACTTTTGAAAAAATTTTAGTTTTGACCCAAAATCGAATAAGTCCCCACCCCACCCCACCACAGCACTCTACAGCCACTTTGAGCATGCAGTTCTATGACAAACGTTGCTCAGCTCGCTTAGGGCTTTCATTTGGTACCAAATTTGACCACTTTTGAAAAATTTTAGTTTTGACCCAAAATCGCCTAAGTCCCCACCCCACCCCACCCCACCACAGCACTCTACAGCCACTTTGAGCATGCAGTTCTATGAAAAAAGTTGCTCAGCTCGCTTAGGGCTTCCATTTGGTACCAAATTTGACCACTTTGGAAAAATTTTAGTTTTGACTACATGACCTCCCACCTACCTGATCCTCCAGATTGGAAAGTGGAACCAGCACAGCAAGATGGGTGGGTCCGACGGCAAAAGAGATGCCAGGAATGAGCTGGGCGCACCCAGAAAACCCCTATAGACAATGTTTTGAGAGGCTATGTACAGTTCTATATGGTGTTCCCGGAAGTCGGTACCGACCGGACCCTCCAGACGGTAAAGTGGAACCAGCACAGCAAGATGGGTGGGTCAGACGGCAAAACGGACACCGGGAATGAGCTGGGCGCACCAGAAAACCCCTATAGACAAAGTTTGGAGAGGCTAAGTAAAGCCTACTATGGACCTCCGGGAAGCGGTTACCGACTTGACCCCTCAGACGGTCAAGTGGAACCAGCCCAGCAACTTGGGTTACTCGGGCAGCAAAACTGCTAGCGGGAATCGATTCTCCGTCCCAAAAAACCTTTGTATGCAAAATTTGAGCCACCCATGTAGCAAAATAAGCGAAAAAATTAAGTTCAAAGTTCGACCCAAAATTCACCAACTTTGGCCGGCCAGTACCGAAAAATTACGCACAGAGACGGAAAATCATATAGCATTTGAACGACCCCGATATGTGTACTGTTTAACCATATAGTCAGTATTGCCCCATATATAGCCCAGTCTGACTTATTAAGGCGCCTTTGAAGCATACTTTTTGGCCATTTTAGCGTTTTGGCCGACTTTGGCCCCCAGCCAAAAATTTTTTCCGGCTCCGGGAGGCATAAAAACTAGCTTATTTTCTTATTTTCGATTTGTACTACAAGAATATATATGGGTTTCATAGGCAAAAATTTTTCTATCTGCAGTTATTCAAGCTACAGAACCCCCAATGAGACATCAAAAGCGAGAAACCGGAAAAAAAGAAAAAACACAATTTTCGTAAGCGATTTTTGGCGCAACTTTTTAACGGAAAGTGGTACGGGGATGAAACTTGGCAAATATACGTACTAAACTCGACACGTACAATTTTTTGCGCACATAATCTGCGCAGGATCTGCGCAGGAATCTGCGCAGCTTCTGCGCAGCCTTGTTTTACACGGTCATTCGACCATTTTCACTCATATTATAGGGGTCGCTACCGCGACCCCTATGATAAAGTTGCAGAAAGTTATCTGTAGTTTGTTATAAGCCATGCTGTACTTTTGCAGACTGCAGCGCAGCCATATAGTAACATCGTAATAAGTATACGAAACGTTTATAATCTATAATAGTTTGTCATGTCCTAAACAATCTGTATATACAAGTAGGAAAAATGCTCCTTGCAGTCGCATGAAAAAGTTAATATGAGCTATGATGGTCAACATTTAACTGTGTCAAGGACAAGATTTAAAATGTTTAATATGGACAAGATGTAAACGGCTAATATGAGCCGCTACGTTTCTCTTGGGCTCATATTGACGCTCATTTAGTTTTTGCTTACTTTTAATCCAACACTGAAATGGCTTGGATGAATAAAATAACGACGCATAAACATTAATTTTGCAAAGCTGTAAGTAAACGTTTTCTTCTCCACCGCTACATCCAAGTATATACACATTTAAGGCCACCATAGAAGTCAACAAAACGAAACCGAAGTCCAATCTAATGAACAAACGAAAATGTGGAACTTACACATGTTGTGAAATCTTGAGAAAAATCACATTTGAACTTATCATCGCAATCATCACATTAATTCAATATATTCCCAAGCCAATCAAATCGTTTATAAACACTGATGCTTATATGCCAACCGTAAACTGTATATATGTTTGCCATTTTAGTCGCGTCAATATGAGCCCAAGAGAAACGTAGCGGCTCATATTAGCCGTTTACATCTTGTCCTCTACTTATTTAGATGTTGGCTCATATTAAAGGTTTATTGTAAGGTTTTTAAGGCTGACTGACTGAGTTTTATTCTGTTTTATGCAGTTTTGTTAATATTATGCACGTATATATGTTTTCTCAATAACGTTCACGTTTTATATTGAGGCGCACGTAAGTAATTGTCTGTACAATTCTGTGTTGTCCTATTCAGTAAACGTTTTTATTATTGTACATAAATTTTTGTGACTTACTGAATAAACTGTTTGTTTGTTTGTTTGTTAAACATTTTAAATCTTGTCCTTGACACAGTTAAATGTTGACCATCATAGCTCATATTAACTTTTCATGCGACTGCAAGGAGCATTTTTCCTACTTGTCCTCCGTCTAGTTTTTGGGAACGCTGCCATAACTGTGGCAGCAGCAATCACAAATTCCACCAGTGAATTCCCCATGCCCAATAAGCTTTGCATGTAAAATTTCAGACTTTCAGCTATCTCCAGTAGCTTGAACCATGAACCAGTTGAACCAGATCTGGCCAGCCATGGGTTAGATCAGCGAAGTAGCACCACCAGTGAAGTCCCAATGCCCAATAACCTTTGTATGCAAGATTTCAGCCTTTCAGCTATCTCCAGTAACTTGAACCAGGACCTGGTTCAACTGTTCTTTATTGAACAGTTGAACCAAGATCTGGCCAGC